>CAJNJA010052820.1:0-25100 GCA_905231915.1 Symbiodinium necroappetens
AGTAGCAATTGTAGTAGTAGTAGTAGTAGCAGTAGTAGTAGTAGTAGTAGTAGCAGTAGTAGCAGTAGTAGCAGTAGTAGCAGTAGAAGTAGTAGTAGTAGTAGTAGTAGTAGCAGTAGTAGTCGTGGCGGTGGTGGTGGTAGTAGTGTGTAGTGGTAGGGAGTAGGAGTAGGAGTCGGAGGAGGAGTAGGAGCGGTAGCGGCAGTAGCAGCAGCCGGAGGAGCAGGAGCAGTAGCAGCAGGAGGTTGAGGAGGAAGAGGAGGAGATAGAAGAAGAAGAAGAAGAAGTAGTAGTAGTAGTAGTAGTAGTGGTAGTAGTGGTGCCAGTAGGTGCAGCAGCAGCAGCAATAATAATAGCAGCAGGAGCAATAGCGGCAGTAACATTAAATAGCTGTAGTATTGGTGGTCGTGGTTGTTGCAGTACTTGCTGTTTTTTCTGTTGTGGCTGTTTTTTGCTGCTGTTCCTGCTCCTGCTCCTGCTCCTGCTCCTGCTCCTGCTCCTGCTCCTGCTGCTGCTGCTGCTGCTGCTGCTGCTGCTCGTTGTCGTTGTCGTTGCTGTTGCTGTTGCCGTTGCCGTTGCTGTTGCTACTGCTGCTGCTGCTGCTGCTGCTGGTGCCGGTGCGGGTGCTGTTATTGCTGTTGCTGTTGCTGCTGTTGGTGTTGGTGTTTGGTGTTGGTGTCGGTGTTGTTGCGGTTGGTGTTGCTGTTGTTGTTGATGCTGTTGATGTCGTTGTCGTCGTTGCTGTTTTTCATTTTTTTTGTTGTTGTTGTTGCTGTTGCTGTTGCTGTTTTTCCTTTTGTTGTTGTTGTTGCTGTTGCTGTTGCTGTTGTTGTTGTTGTGGTTGCCGTCGTCGTCGTCGTCGTGGTGGTGGTGGTGGTGGTGGTGGTGGTGTTGGTGGTGGTGGTGGTGGCTGTAGTCGTTGCAGCAGTGGTGGTGGTACTGGTGGTGGTGGCGGTGGTGGCTGCTGGTGGAAGTGGTGGCGGTGGTGGTGCTGCTGGTGGAAGTGGTGGCGGTGGCTGTGGTGGTAGTGGTCGTGGTGGTGGTGGTGGTGGTGCTCCTGCTGCTGCTGCTGCTGCTGGTGGCCACATAGCTGCAAGAGTAATAGTTGCTGTCGTGTCAAACATGACCCCCGACAGCTTATACCAGTTGAAGCAGAAACACGATCCACGAACTCGATGAACACTGGAGGGCGCTTGAAACCAAACGAGTAGCTGCGCAAATCGGAATGCGAACAACTCAGGCAACTAATAGATGTTGAGCTCGCAGGGTCAGCTGCGACATATTTCACACATAAAGGACATCAAATCAGGCGTACAAGCAGATCCACGACCACGCTGGACTCACCACGACAAGGACTGGAGCACAGCGAGCCTCGAGGACAAAGGCAATCTGGAAGCCCGTTAACTTCACCGTCACCATGTCTGGAGTCTGCAGAAAATTGCAGATTTGGTGCAACTTCTATAAATCGTACTTGCAGGATCGATCCGTGCGAAGCTTCCGACCGAGGAAACAAGCCGAAGAGTCATGCCTGCCTCGTGCAAATCAAAGTTCTCAGGTTTGAGATCCCTGTGGCACCTTGGCAGGTGTCTGTATAGGTGCCGAGTCAATGTCGAAGCGCATGGGGGCGGTTGGAGGGGTCTGTGTGTGGCACACCTTTGCTGCCAGGTGGAGGTGGGCCACCGCTTTGAAAATCTGCTGCAAGATCTGTGACCTCAACAGAATCAACGTGCGAGTGGAACCACGCTGGAACCACAAGAGGTTGTCGAAACACGGGGAAAGTTTGGCTCCGTTCCTGCATGCACGCTTGACCGAGGTGCTCGCGTCTTCAGAAACGACAGTGGCCTTGTTGGCTGCCGGATGAACACGGCCAGATGCTTCTCTTCAATTCCATGCGCCAGCCCGCATCACCAAGCGTCAGGAGTGAGAGCTTGGCTATTCTTCGCACATGGTTGCTTTGTCAAATCCCGCTAGGGACCACGGCCTTCGGCTCCTGCGGACGAGGCGGTCATGGAGGCTTCCAGCGCCGGAGTACCTGAGTCCATCTTCCCGTCAGTCCCAGGCTACGTGCTAGCAAACTTCTCGCATACGCACAGGTGGCACAGAACACAAACTCAGCTGGCTCACTCCATCCGCATTATGATGTGAGTCCTCAGTCTCACTGCAGCTCACAATGCAAACCCGCACGGCCGGCTAGGCTTCCGTCAAGATTCACCAGCTCGCAGCAAATGCAGGCACAGACATGGCTAAGAACACCACGGGGAATGGTAGATCTGAAACAGCCTTCCAACAGCGATGAGTGTATGTCCGCTTGTGGTCAGGCGAATGATGTGTTGCATGGTTGGATACTTTTCCCTACCAAAACGACAGAAATCTTCAACATTGCCACCACCAAACAAGTTGCAGGCCGGTGGCCTCTGAATGTTTGGGTGCTGCCACTTGTCGCAGCTAACCATCCAAAGAACATCCACCTGCACCAGATTTTTCTGGGATGTTATGTTCGCGGAACTGGAACCTTGCCGAGGCTGCGGCCATCCTCTTCAGTGACATAATGCCATTGATGTCTCGGATCGTGGATTTATCTACCTAGGCGTTCTCGGAGATGGATCGGTTGCAGCCACTGAAGGACTTCAAGAGACGAGGCCAGCATTGGCCGAATGCCTGAGACTCCCGGCAAGGCGTGCGACCTCGCGAGTCGTGACGCCTGTGCCTGTCACTCACGATGTTTCTGACCTTGCCCTTGAGCTTCTGCATGCACGTTTGCTGTCCCGTGTCAGGTTGCTGTCTTCACCGTCACTGTAGGCTGCAATTTCAGACTCGACCGCCAAACTCCTCCAGCCAACTTGGTGCCTACAAGGCCGGGGCTTTCTTGTCGTCGGCGGTTTAGACGATAAACCTCAGCGCAGCGATGGTTACTCCAAGGTCCGAGGTTTAACGAGGGCAGAACTGTTCTCCAAATCCACACGAAATGATCAAACTGCCGAGCTCAGGCCACGTCCACGCCGCTGGGAGTTCTGCGTGAACTGCCTGGAATGTGCAGGAGCATAACAGACATTGCCACACAGATGTGGCAAGTCGCGGGCAGCTACAAGTCGTGGCAGCTGCACCGAACGACCACCCGTCGATGTGGCTCGGGATGCCTGATGGACAGCGAAATGATGATGCTCCGTTCTCATCACGACGGAAGCTGTCTTGATCCTAGGATATCGTAGGCTTACTTGACACAAAGAGGCCGTTTGCAAACCGGCAATCTTTAGGAAGGAAGGCTGGACGACCCAGACCCTGGAAGTCTCAGCTCCAATCCTTGCTGCACTCTACAGGAGCAGGCGCTGAAAATGTGGAACCTTCTGGGAGATGTCTGTCACACGGCGGGACCACCGGTGCGAGCCTTGGCAAATCATTCTCGACAAGCGAAGGGCCTTCGGACGCCATTGCAGATCTTCCTGAGCATGTGGCCGATTGCGGAGATAGTCCCAAAGGAGGCTGTCGGTGTGCGCCTGCAGTGCAACTACAGGAGTTGCAGGGTCTGTGGTTGATCGGCAAAGAAATCGCTGAATGAATGTATTGTAGTATTGACTGAAGATTCGCACTAACAACCTACGGCTCAAGTGGATGCTTGACTGGCCATCACTACGACATCTCTGCCGGCCGGCTGTGCATTATTTCCAGCTCCTGCCCTAAATTTGGTGTCACAGGTTGGAGATTTGCAAATCCGGCAAAGAGGTCAGCAAAGGGTTCCAAAGCATCTTGGCATATGCCGGCCTTGAAGTACTCCACATTTTGGGCCCGGCGCTTTCTCTCGTACATGACCTCTGCCCTCAGCGTTGCGCCGGCACAGCAGAGCAGCCGTCGGAATCGCATTCTGAGCCCTGTGCAGAGTTTGCGCGGCGACTTCGAGCTTGCGCACCTGAGCATGAACGGCCGCAGATGACCTCCGGCCCAACGCAGTCGGAAAAATCGCCGAAGCCATGAAGCTCGTGGTTTCAACCCCTCAACGGAAGCCGCGCCTAAGGCTCTCGGGACTCAGGGGTAGGCCCACATTCGTGTAGTCAGCGCCAGGGCAGGTCCTTGTGGCCTGGTTTGCCAAGAGTTCTTATAGAAGAAGTGAAAAGGTTTCTGTCACAACGTCGAAGCACTCTCTTGGCACACGAGGTGTCTTGCCGTCGCAGTGAGAGTATGTACGACAAATTTCCCAGAGGGCTGCACTCTCCGGAGATGATGCCATCAAGTCCAATTTCCTTCGCAAGCGTGGGCTGCAAAGATGTGTGACGTTATGCGGCAATCGAAATCTTGAAGCTGTGGCAGAGTACATGCTCAGCAAGGTGAGGTCACGGCCATCAACTCACCTGAATTCCGAAGTGCAACACGTCAACTCCACCGCAACCGCTCACGTGTACTGGATGGTACTGTTTCGATCAAGTCAAGAGGCTAACCAAATTCCGCCCGTCGTTCGACAGCGTGTCGACAACTGCGTTGTGCGGCCGGATCTGTCGCAACGAGTGTTGGCTGGCTCTAAAGACGTGCACACCTGCATACATACTTCTTCCAGCGCCGCGAGAGAGGTCTCGCGCTGGGAAGGGCGGTAGCACCCGCATCTTCGAGCTACATGCCGCTTATTCGGCATCCCGGGGAGTGCTAAAGAACAGTTTCGTATGATACATGCATACCTACATACATTATGTTGACTTACGGCGGGTGCTGTCGCTGCAACCTCAAACATAGTGAGGCAACTGGGATGACCTACACCAACAAACAGACACAACAACGATGTGCATCTCAAAAGCCCATTCGGCATCGCTCCTTCCAACTGTTTGTCGCATCATAGCACGGAGGTCGGGAGCAACTCGCCATTCAGCGACAAGCAAGCACTGGCGGCCTCGGGGGTGACGGTGTGCGGCGCCCAGATCCTCAGCCACGAATTTCGCGAGATTGCATTGTGATGGCTGTGATGCCCACACAGACTGCCCAAACAGATTCTGCCGATGTCTGGGACGAGTAGAATTTCCCTTGGATGACCGGGTTGGTCGGCTGCTCGACAACTACAACTCAAAACCAGCAACATGGACCGAGCGACATGGGTGCTGCATCACTGCCTGCGGAGTCCATCGCCTGGAATGTGTGACGAAGCATTGGCATGGCTGCCTAGTCTTGTTGTACAAGTACATGTATCTGCTGTTGCAGTAGCTATTGCCGGTGCTTCGCCCAGGATTTGGGCTCATGCGCAGTCCCTGCCTGGACAAAGTCACGCAAAGCTGCCACCTGTTCGTGGTCTACATGCTGCGGTTCGGGCTACATTTAGTGACCGGTGCTCTTACTATGCTTGTTAACACTTTGAAACACCCACACCACCACACAAACCAACCCCTGCACTCAAGCTCTTTGCGCCAGCAGCAGGGCCTGCCTGCGCCTGGTCACTGGGACTGGCGAAAATGAAGACCGCCCTTCTGCCCTGCATTCGTCGTCCGCAGCTCTGAACTCATGGGGCAAAATCTGTGCTTGTTGTCTTTCCATGTGGCGAAGGAAGCCATGCAGCTGACAGGCAACGATGCATGACAGGATGCGCAATCGATTGCAAAAAGCATGTGTGAATATATGACTGATACGTATTCTGATAGGATATACGAGTGTGGCAATGGCGCAAGCGCAGAATGCGTCGCTAGGGGCTAGGGCCGTCCTGGAGGGCGGGGACGATGCTGCTCGGATCCTGGCCCTGGCAGTGGAGTTCGCAGGAGCGACGGGGCAAAGAGCGGAAGCGCAGCGGAGCAGCCACTCCCGCCCTCCCGTCCCGTCGCCTTGGCCATGGCCGTCCAGATGCTCTGAACGTCTGCCAGGGGGCTGATGTTGGCAACGCTCACGAAGTGCACCTGCGCAGGCCGTGTCCTACCGTGACAGGAAGCCGCAGGCCGATTCAAAGGAGACCCTAGATAGCTACTAGTTACGAGTGCCTGAACCGCACGTGCAGTGCCGCAGCAAGGCAAGTGTGTAACCCGACGCTGTAAGATCCGTGCGCCGCTGTCGAAGTCTGCCGGGCTCAGCCGCAACAGGCGCTGGTTCATCCATACTTGGGTCATGCCTTACATGGCGAAATGTGCGAGGCAGAGCAGAAAAATATGTGAAAGCCCTGAGAGAGCAATTCACTGATGCGACACAGACACCATTCAGACAAACTCGGTAAGGCCTCGTCCCACCAAGGGATCGACTGCGAAGTCACTGTTGCAGGTGGTGGGACATCGGACATGGTTTTTTCAGATCAGGACCGTTCGGACCGCATGAAGCAGTCCGTTGCCACGATTAGACACCGTCATTGCTTCTCTCGCTCAGATACCGCCTTGATTGACCTTGCTTGGCTGAAGTTTCCTGCTGCAGCTGTTCCAGATAAGTGGTTGCAGGAAGCAGCAACTTCCATGCCTTTCATCAGGAGTTGTGTTTCACTGCATAGTGCTGGGCTGAGGGGGAGTGTTCATGGCGTGGACATGAGCACATGGCATCAGTGAGCCGCCAAGGACTGGAGCCATTTTCAATGTCGACGGTGTGAACGTGCCACACAGTTCAGGCTGCATTGCTCAAGTTCCAGCAGCATTAGACTGACTACCAACCAACCTAGTCAAACTCCATCCTGCATGCAGCATCTTGGAAATTCACGGAGTTCGCCAAACATGACGGCAGTGACGGGTATGTAGCTCCTTCCTGTGTTCACATGGCATATGAGGAGGCACCCATGAAAGGATGATGCCGAGGACTTGGATCAGCAGGACGAGGCCCAAGGCTACGGTGAATCCCGGATCCACCTTTGTGCTTCACAGCAGCAGCAAGCGCAGCAAGAGTTCAACAGTGCATAGATGTTCATAGCTCGTGTCCCTCAATCTCTTCTTTAAGCTTCACAACTCGGACATCACGCGCGCTCAGCACTCATAATCACAGCATTGAGCTGCTTCACATCGTTTGTCCTGGCTCCTACTTCGAGGTTCCAGAGGCTGGGAAAAACCGGAAAGCAGCCTGGGAGTAGCTGAAGATGAGCGCCGCGAAGGCAATCAGCCTACAGTCAAGCAGCAAGCGTAGCATGAAGCAAGGCCCTCAGCAACATCGAACCGAAGGCGACTCACTTAAAGGCACAAAGCCCAAATCCACCTTTCGCTCTTTTGCGATTCCGTGGAAGCCAAGGGCAGGTCAGGAGAAGGCGCCCCACGAGGACGGCAGCGCGGTTCTGCTCGAGTCACAAAAGAAGCTTCTACTGGAAGTCAAAGCTAAACCAAACTCAAGAAACAAGCCCTTTGCTGAACCTGCGGTATTCTACGTGCAGTTCTTATGGCCTATGGCATCTAGTCCAAATGCTCGGGGAGCAAGAGTGTAAGCATGCAGTATGCTGTCGCGTGAAGCCGGGGTCGGCATGTGCTGGTGTGCAGGCTCGGTGTTCAGAGATTGGGTGAAAGCGTTGTTCACCTCTACGAAGAGCGTACTACTGAAGGGACTACGTTGCTTTTTGTCCGCCTGCCGTGACATGAGGTAGGCGATTGCGCAGCACATGAGCAGCCCACCGAAGAACACTGCCCACCTGGCTAAGTTGGTTGCCGTTCAGATTTCGAGTGCTTTCCGGCCCAACACTTGCCGAAACAAAATTAGCACAACTGATGCTGTCTCACGACTCTATCAACCACACCCAATCTTCAATCCACGTCCTCGAGACGTTATGACAGTACTGCACTCAGCCATCCAAATTGTCGCCGGAGGAGCGGTGGATGTACCTGCGAAGTCGGCAGGCTTCTGATGCCAGCAGAAACCGCAGCACAAGGAATGAGCCGTTTGTTTGTCAGGGGGCACCAACCAAAGCAGTGCCACTGCCACACCGGCCGTGCACAACAGCAGGCTCTGCGCAACCTCGCGAGCCAGAGGTGTGACATGGGAAAAAGATGCGGAACAATGCAGTCACTGAACAAGCTTGGCAGCCCGCAGCCGGGTCCACGCCACCGATCCGAAGCAGGGCCCAATTGGCTGCCACCGAAACGAAGGTGAGGGACAGGAAAAGAGCAATGGCCTGCATGGTCGCTTCAATTAAGGTCTCAAACTGTGGATACCATGTTCAGAAATTTCAAGATCCTCGTCGACCAGCCACATGAGTCCAGCGCAGGCTGCACAAACGGCCTCTGCAACGCAGCAAGAAAAGCACACAAAAGGCACCCGCAGCTTCTCAGCTCGCTGCGCAGGCCCACAAATCGTTCTGCACCATCTCCATGTAAAGCATAGAGCCCAAGAAGCCGACGCCGACCACTGCCTTGAAAGGCAGTGGTGAAACGGAACTCCGAAGGGCCGAAGCTGGGGCAGACACTCCCAGGATCACCAAGGAGAAGAACCAAGGATCTTCAGCCTTGCTGCCTGGAGGACCTGAGGCATGCGAGGCCTTCGAGGAGGATCTCCCATCCCTCATGCTCTGGGTGCCGCACATCGGAAGAGGGGCTTGCATCGCTTCGGAGCTTCCGTGCCGTAGGGGCAATAGTGGCCCTGGCAGTTGCGAGGCTGAGAATCTATGATGTACGATGCACAGAAATCTACGCTGACTACCCAGATCCTGGTTCACTGCAGATTTCGCTGCATACGGAGCCATGTCAACCGAGTCGACTAGAAGGCTCTGCAGCTGCAGGTGCTGTGTCGTCCTGTGCCGTCCCTTATTTGCAAAGTCAGGGTTCACTCTACATGCTGAAGCATCCCTTCATCTTCCCGCTTGCGCGGAATGCTCCTGCTGACCAAAGCCACTGCATGTACTCCGTTCTGCGACTGCAATTCAAACGATGACATGCTCGGAAGCATCCCCTCCCGAGTCTGCAACAGAACCCATGCGGCTGTGTGGCTGTGCTGCACTTTTCGCTGCGCGCCTTGGGGCAGAGGGCATCCTCCCCTGGCGGGCAGAAGCGTCCGGCCTGGCAGGCCTGAACGATGCCGCCGAGAGGGCAGTCCATGGATTCTCGTGCCAAGTGTTCCGTGTCGTGCCAATGATTCCTGAGTGCCCTGACCTGAGGGCTCTGTGCGCCCCGAGGACAATGGCCCCCTGCCGGACAAGGCCGGACCTGAGCGAGAGAGGAAGACACAGAGAGTCCGTGCACGAATGCGGATGTCCGCAAGGAAAATCGATGTCTCTGGGGGCAACTTGGGCCAGCAGTCGCGAGAGTGAAGAGATAGCGAACCCTCCATTGACGCAGCGAGATGAGGAACGCAACTGCCACTCCACTCCGCCAAACGTCGCCCGGCCGAGTGACATCTGCTGCCGGTATGGGGCAATAGAAGCCCAGTGGACACGAACCTGAGTAAGAGAGCGTTCTCTCAGAGCCATGCGATGCGCCACGCTGCACGCAGTCGGGGCCCGGCGGTCTTGAAGGCCCGTGCCCACGGGGCAGTGGTCGCCCGAGCTGCAACTGCGAGGCGGCTCCAAACCGCCGGCACAGTAGAAGCCTCTCTGCAGACACAGGGAATCCGTGCTCACTTTATGCCCCTTTCTGCATTCCTGATCATCCTATGCCAGTCCCTCCAAGGATCTCCATGTGCAGCAGCCGCCTGGAGGACACTTCTGAACCGTCGGCTCGGTGGCGGAAGTACCGAATGCTGCCACGCACTGCCCGGTTGCGTCCTCAGAGACACCCGGCTCCCGTCCGTCGAGGGCAAGGTTACGTGCGGCTGTGCCCAAAAGCCTCGGGTAGGGCTCGGGCCATGATGTACCATTCTCCCGGCTTTGCTGTGGAGTTCATGGTGTAGTTCATTGGCTCGGATGCAAGTAGCCAAACGACCCCGTTCACAAAGGAGCTGGAGCAATTGCCTCGGCTCGGTTGGCGAGCGCTCACGCAACGGCTTCAACTCCCGAACGTCTCTACATCTGCGAAGTGCACGGGTATCATCAGCGGCTGATTCAGGTAAAGGTGGAAGCCTTTGCGACCGGGCCACAGTATTGCCCATCAACGGTGCACTGCAAGCCCAAACCTCTCAGATGCATCTCTTTCAGAAGAAGCATAAGGCCACATGGCGTGTACATCGTGCCAGGCATCAAGCATGACTGCACTTCCCCATTCCAAGTTCAAACGGGCAGCTAGCTTGCAGAGACTCGTTCTCCTGCGGCGATGCCGGATGCTATGAGCAAACTCAAGCATACATTCGCTCGGCAACCTTTAGGATCTTTAGGTCAAAGGAGAAGCATTGCGTGTCATCGAGCGGGACACAGCTGTCTCTAGGCATAGGAGCGTCGCACTTCGACAGTGACCTGGTTCCTACTGCAACTTCTCGCGCGTGAGTGACAGCCCAGAGTCCTAACCAGTCTTAAGATCGTAAACTTTATGCTCATGCAACTATGTGCATCAGAATCATCCTAGACTGGCGACAGGACAAAGGGAAGGATGGACCATTCTGGCAGCATCCCTGGTAGTTGTAGCTTGGATCCTGGCAGGCACCTGCTGCTTACAATACCTCATGGTTGCAATATCAAACTCCCTCGGCTCCTGGGTAAGGACTTGGCAAACGTAAGCATGCGCAGAAGCCAGCAGCAACAAGCTCGCCGCTGCCTGGAAATATTTCTTGCTGTCCCAGCCACAGGCACAGATGCATTCCTCTTGAACTACAGCATGCACACAGCAAACCCAGGCACGTCCTGATGTTCATGTTGTCCCTGCCTTCATCATGCCCATAACGACCAGACTTGATGTAATCGCTGGTGCGATCACTGAAGCATCTTGTGTGCTGAACTCTAACTGCAAGTTGTACATAGCCATAACTTCTAAGTTCTAAGTGTGTCCTACGCTCGTCTGAAAACACGGTATGTGCAGAGTCTTCAGCCGAAGTTGTGGATCCAGCCATGTGGCGACGCCGGCTGCAATTTGTTATATAGCGCTGCTCCGGCTGACTGGGCGCTGATGACATGGTTCTTGAAGCCATTCGGCTGAGGGAAGCACCGTCGGATTCAGAAACGTCAAGTGTGCCTACAGCCAGGCGCCTTTGCACGCATGGTGTGCAGTGGACACTGTAGCACATCACATGCTGACGCACCATGCTCCTGCAGTTCATGAGGGGAGGAGAGCATGCTTTCACATGGTCACCCACCCTTCCTGTTTGGAAGGAAGGCAACTTAAAATGATGAACACTCTCACCTGTCGGTGTCTGCAGAGAGTGTCCCTGTGAGAAGCTGCGCTCTCAGAGCAGCAGGCTAGACGTAGCTGTCCTGCGGAGCGATGTGAATCGCACGTACAATCCTCAAAACCCAGGCCCAGCTCCTCGATCAGGTCGAGCTGTGCCGTTAGACCTCCCTTCATCACAGTCCTCGTCATGCCGTGCACTACACTTCAAACAACACGACGGCACCGCGACAAGTTGACAATAGCTACTTCCCCATGTGAACCTAGCTTTGGCCTGGCACGGCAGCTGCATGCACCACATCGTTACCTGCTGCTCCTGCTGTTGCTGCTGCTGCTGCTGCAGGCAGCCCGCTCTCACATTGTGCCACCGATCATTTTGTGCACTGAGCACGATGCTTGATGTAGTAGTAGCCAAAGTCTCCCAACAGCAGCATGTGTAGGGCATTCGCTCCCAAGATCACCTCCGGGCAACAGGATTTTACAAGGCTTGGACCAACAGCTGCACTTCGGCCATCTTCGGCTTGCCAGGAGCTGCTTCTGAGACGTTGGCCCAGATGGCATGGTTGTAGCCAGGCACCCATGGGTCACACGTGATGTCGAAGCGCGCGTGCCACATGAAGACACCTGACAACGGAAGTGACACGCATGCAGCTTATGCAGTTACTCCATTGAAAGCACAGCCGGACTGAGGCGTCCGCCGCTCAAGGCACGGCTGATGGCCATGGCCGCAATGTAGTGGCTGGTGAGGGGCCTGGGAAGCCCAACAGGAGCTGTCGCACAATGCACGGGGCGACAGGAAGGAGGAACAACATCACGGAAGTCGTGAGCGATCTGCAGCGGCCATAGAGATGGCAGCCCAAGCACACTCGGTCCGTGACTCAACTTTCCCGCCAGTCTTGGAGATCAGCCACAGCTGGCAAGCAAGAGCAGGCAAGCGCAAATCATCCCTCTGCTTCATGTCATGTCCGCTGCTACAGTATTCCCGCAATGTGCTGTCTCTTGGTGGACACTGCGGCTATCATCACATTCACAGCACTGAAGTGCTCACCAGGCCTGAGGCAAAACCGCAACGGCGCTGATGAACAAACCTGCTGCAACGAAGAGATGGGAACCACATCCACTTGTGCACGCTACACTGCTTTTTGCATGGCAATGACCTGCCACACAGAGCACCGCACCTGCCATCCACAGGGTGTCAAACACGGGTCGCGCGTTCATGTCCTCAGCCCATCAATACCAAAGTCAGCAGGCACAGCTCCCCTGCTCACGCTTCAAGTAACCACAAGGAAACATCCCACGATGACTACTGACTACACTGAGCATTTTTCCCAGGTAAGGGGCTGATTGTCATGATCGGCTTTGTCAATTAAACCTTGCAGATTGTTCAGAGGGGCGTGTGCCTGTGTGGCCTGTGAGGTTGCGCAATCCGCAGTCCAATGCCCATCAGCGAAAGCATATTCATGCGATACAAAAGCAAGCAAGTCGCTTTGGCTGAAGATGTGGCAGCAGAATTTCCGTCGATGCTGAACTAGAGGCAACACTAGTAAGGGTGCGACCGCATGAAAGATTGCTGCCAGCACGAGACAGGCCAGTACCTTTCATCGCCACACGTCGTCGAGATTGAATTCAACGATGATGCGCCACGGATTTCACTGGATGCATCATGTCTTGCAGCCTGTTTCTTCAAACACAGTACAAGTGTTCGACATGCTGCAATGTGCCGAATGTGCCGACTGATCATCTGTGCAAAACGTGAGATCATCTGTCACAAAACGTGATCAGGGCACCACAGGGGTTGCGGGAAAGGTGTCCTGCGGGATTTAGGAAGCGAACTCGTGAACTTGCCACGCGAGCACTGTTCTCCTGCTTTCATCCTGCGAAGCTGCTGCAAGTCCGGCGTCTGGTCCTGCTCTTCCTGATAGGTGTGCTTCTTCTCAAAGAACAGCGAGTGCCTCTGCTGCGAGAAATCCAGCAGTTCACGCATGCGGAAGTATTGCGATTGTTTCTTCCTCCAAGCTCAGGGAATCCTTCACTGTGCTAGGCAAGACAGCAGGGACGGGAAGGTCTATCATCAGTATCCAAAGCACCTATGATTTATTTGGCCAAGGTGCAACAGCCAGAGCACCAAGACAAGCGACACGACATCCACCGCCTGCAGCAAATGAGCATGCTGGAGTTCATGCGACTCGCATGAGCATGAGCGATCCAAGACTGATCCAAGCACCCCTGAACTGCATCAGATGACGTCGTCCCAACTTCCGCTTTGATGCGGGCGATGACGTAATTCCAGCTTCCGCTTTGATGCCACTCAGCTGAGCATTCGTGCATGAGTGACACCTTATCGCGACCCGGGTGGCAGTTCCACCAGGCATTGTGCAAGTGGTGGTCCCAAAGCCTCCAAGTTGCATCTCGGCAAACCATGTCCTTGCAAACGTTACGTCACGTTGTTGACTTGCTCCTTGGCTGGGCTTCTTGCTCATGTCCGATGTGCTTACGTCTGTCGACTCTGCTTTGTGATGTCACGCAATTTCGGGCGGCTTCGGCAAGCCATGGCAAGCCATGCTGGGTTCAGCCACTATCGACCAGCAGCTAGCTGTAGCACATCTGCTTCAAGCACATCGGGGTGAGCCATGGTCATCCTCCCTCTATCCTCGGGCTTCCTCCCCACGAGAGCCCGCGTGCTACAAAGCCTCAGCAAGCCCGGCATGAGTTCTCGTCCTGCACATTCCTCCACCCCTGGTCCTCCTCCTCCCCCTCCTCCTCCTTCTGCTCCTCCTCCAAATCATCATCACTAGTTACTAGCATTGTCAGAAAGCCCCCTGGCTCTGGGGTCTCTGCTTGCCTCTCCGTAGCTGGCCTAGGCATGCACAGAGTCGGTGGCGGCCTGGTAGGCCCAGTCGCCAGATGCGTCCACGGGCAGGTAGCCATGAAGCCACAAACTGTCAGGAGATGCCGAAAAGTCTGCGATGCTGCTGCAAGCGAGCTGCATGAGCACGACCAGCAGGTCCGGCTCTCGACTCACGCCGGGGCCCGGGCGTGGAGGACAGGCGAAAGCACAAAGCCCAAGCCTGAGCCCAAAGCAGCGCACGGGTCAACCGCGGCCTGGGACCCTGAGAGAGCCTTCTCGGCCAACTGGGCTCCACACGTCCAGCGCCAAAGCCCAGGCCGAGATGCCAGTGCAGGTGCCCTCAGTGCTGCCGTCACTGTGTGCGGCGCCTCGCTGCATGCTCGCACCTATTCCATCCTATTCCTGCTAAGCCCCACACGGTGAGCAGAACCTGCACGCAGAGCAAGGCGAAGCCCAGGCACTGGAAGATGACCTGTGCTCAGAGCTAGGTCGACTCAGACGATTCGCCAGAGACTAGCTCAGCTAGGGGCTGCCAACGTCAGGATCGCAGAGAACCTCGTCTGGCTTTTGTGGCTGCGTAGCTCGATCTAGCAAACCCAGCGTGATCGTGCTGGGCTTCGTGCTCGCCGTTCGCGATGAAGCGGTAGACTGCCAGCGCGGCCGTCAGAAAGACACTGGCAGGTCAGGCAGGTCAGGCTTTCGGTATTGGTAAGGTCTTGAACTATTCGGATGGGATGCATCAATGAATCTGCCGATGAGAACTGCCCATTGATGGAACGGCGGCAAGCCGTGTGAGGATCTACACGATGTACAGTTCTTGCAACTGGCCAGCAGCGCCCGTAGGCAGTAATCACCTGTTCACAAAGCACATAGCACGTACTGTATTCGGCTGAATACTGAACAGGTCAACCTGGAGTCAACGAGACACGTTGACCCAGTCGAGAATGTGCATGCACAGAACTGATCCTCTACAGCACAGCCGCGATTCCGCACCCGGCCAGGCCTTGTTAGGGGGTGCCTTCTTGGCCATCATGGAGAGGGATGCTGTAGAGAGCATGGTGCAAATGGCCTGCTCACTCCAACATAGTGCAACGTCGAGGTTTGCCTTTCGGACCACTTCAGGAATCTTCTTCAACTTCCTGGAGGCTTGCCGGTTCCGCGATCCTGCCTGGAGAACGTAGAGGTATGAACGGGGAGACCTCGGCTCCGAAGAGCAGCGTATCCCGGGGCCCCAGAGTCTTAGCTCAGGCCAGTGCGGCCTCGCAGTGTGCGCGGACCTTCCTGTCAAGGCCCAGCTCGGCCCAAGACGAAGTCAAATCGCAAACGCACCTCGCCTTCCTTGTGGATGGGATCAAGGCTAGGCTTGAGCCCGAAAGAGCTAAAGAAGCAAACAAGAGCTGATGGAACCCCGAGATCTTGCCGAGCCCTCAGTCTGAGAAAATGTCGTTCTACTTTTGCGCCGCTATGCTCATCTTCCCAGAAGGAGCCATTCATGAAAGGAGGGGAAGTCCACTGCATGTCATGATAGACTCTTTGCAGAGCTAACGAAGAAGATCTTCCAATTCTTCCCCACCTTCCTGCGTTTGCAGTGAACTTTCCTCTAGGAAGTCGCGCCCTCACCGCTACGCTGCTACACGTAGCTGTCCTGCACTCGGGGAAGGAGCAAGAACAAAGAGAGGAATGCCGAAAGTTGTCTCAGCTCCTGGATGAGATCCAGCTGTGCTGTTAGGCCTCCCTTCATGACAGTCCTCGAGTGCTGGCGAAGCTAGAGATTGGAACATCACCACGGCACACTCTCCGGAAGCAGATCCCTACGCACTAAGTTGCACCTGGCGCACAACTTTGCTCTTTGGCGGAAACCCACATTTGTCTGAGCACTGGGCTTGATGTAGTAGTAGCCAAAATCTCCCAAAAGCAGCATGTGGAGAGCATGTGCTCCCAAGATGACCTCAGGACGCCAACACATAACGGCAGCCCACCCATTCCATCTCTCGCTCAGCCGTGCTAGCTGAGCCATGGACCCAGATGGCATGGTTGAATCCGCCCACCCATGGGGCACAAGTGATGTCGAAGCGCGCATGCCACATGAAGACACCTGACAACGGAAGTGACACGCATGCAGCTTATGCAGTTACTCCATTGAGAGTACAGCCAGACTGAGGCGTCCGCCGCTCAAGGCACGGCTGATGGCCATGGCCGCAATGTAGTGGCTGGTCAAGGGCCTGGGAAGCCCAACAGGAGCTGTCGCACAATGCACGGGGCGACAGGAAGGAGGAACAACATCATGGAAGTCGTGAGCGATCTGCAGCGGCCATAGAGATGGCAGCCCAAGCACACTCGGTCCGTGACTCAACTTTCCCGCCAGTCTTGGAGATCAGCCACAGCTGGCAAGCAAGAGCAGGCAAGCGCAAATCATCCCTCTGCTTCATGTCATGTCCGCTGCTACAGTATTCCCGCAATGTGCTGTCTCTTGGTGGACACTGCAGCTATCATCACATTCACAGCACTGAAGATACTGAAGTGCTCACCAGGCCTGAGGCAAAACCGCAACGGCGCTGATGAACAGACCTGCTGCAACGAAGTGGTTTTCTCAGATGCAACTCGGCCAGCTTCAAGCGGTGCCAGAGCGACGATTGGGAAAAGGGGGGAAGGGCGAATATTCAGGCCCCCCATGCACGAGCACTACAGCAAAAGCAACCATGCTTCACTTGTCTTCACTTGTTTTTACCTTCCTTCGTGGTGCGAGCTGCGCCTGCCATCCATAGCGTATCAAAGATTGGTCGCGAGTTCATGTCCTGAGCAGGGAATGTAGAGGCAGCATGTCGCGCGAACACAGATCCAATGCAGAACATTTACAACGTGGCCCGGTGCTCGATGCAGGTGAAATTGCTGTGCCTGTCGCCTGAGGATCCAGCGGCATGAAAGGCAACTGCCAGTGCAAGGCAAGCCAATACCTTCAGGTCACCAAGCGGCTTTCATGAAGGACGGCAGAGGGAAGACTTGCGAAAACAAAATAAAGCAGGGCACCACAGGGGTTGCCGGAAACGTGTCCTGCAGAATTGAAGTCGTACTCCTACCTTCAGGCGCAGATGCTCAAACACGCACGGTGACGAACGTCTAGTCCTGCTCTTCCTGATACGTGTGCTTCTTCTCAAAGAGCAGCGAATGCCTGTGACGGAAATGTGAATCACTTCATGTATGCGCGGATGAGAAGTCTCCTTCTGCAGAAATAAAGCATGGATCTATTCGATGATTACCAAAAAACTAGTAACTATTCTCGAATCGCAGTACTGCTGTCTGATAACGGATTTCGCCGCGACCCCTAGGCCAAGATGCAGCAGCCAGAGCACCAAGACGAGGGACACAATGTCCACCGCCTGGCCCAAGCAATGACCCGGCAAAAAGAGTGTGGTGGTGCTGCAGCCTGAGTGACAAAAGCAAAGCCGTGCGAAACAAACGCACTGTCACTGGCTCAACGGATGCAACAAGAACGTCGTCCGGGGTCTTCTGACATGCGACGCGGAACCTCGGACGGTCACAGGCCACCTTCTCTGCCAGAGTGTCTCCACAACGTAAGACTCGAGTTGCTTAGTCCACAAAGGATCACATCGCTGCGTACGCCGAGAATCGTCGAGACAGGGCTGCATAATCAATGTACAAGTTTAGTGTGACAGGCGCTCATCACGGAACTCGAGCAAGCCATGCATGAAATTCAACATCCTGCACAACACCCCTTGCCTCAAATCGCAATCAGATGGTTGATCCTGACTGAAGACTCATCACGGAGCTTCAGAAAGCCATGCATGAAAGTCGTTGTCATCCCGTCGAGAATTTGCACACAGATTGAACAACCGACTGCAAAAGATCACGCAAGCCAGCCGTGCGTCAAAACGCCATCAGATGGTTGATCCTGACTGAAGACTCATCACGGAGCTTCAGAAAGCCATGCATGAAAGTCGCCGTCATCCCGTCGAGAATCCCATGCACACAGATTGAACAACCGCCCGCGAAGAAGATTACACAAGGCAACCGTGCGTCAAATTGCCATCAGATGGTTGATCCTGACTGAAGACTCATCACGGAGCTTCAGAAAGCCATGCATGAAAGTCGCTGTCATCCCGTAGAGAATCCGTTGCATACAGATTGAACAACCGCCTGCGAAAAAGAATTCGCAAGCCAACCCTGCGTCAAATTACCATCAGATGGTTGATCCTGACTGAAGACTCATCACGGAGCTTCAGAAAGCCATGTATGAAAGTCGCTCGAGAATCCCTTGCACACAGATTGAACAACTGCCTGCGAACAAAAATACGCAAGGCCAACCCTGCGTCAAATTACCATCAGATGGTTGATCCTGACTGAAGACTCATCACGGAGCTTCAGAAAGCCATGCATGAAAGTCGCCGTCATCCCGTAGAGAATCCGTTGCATACAGATTGAACAACCGCCAACGAAAAAGGTTATGCAAGCCAACCGTGCTTCAAACTGCCATCAGATGGTTGATCCTGACTGAAGACTCATCACGGAGCTTCAGAAAGCCATGCATGAAAGTCGTTGTCATCCCGTCGAGAATCCCATGCACACAGATTGAACAACCGCCTGCAAAAAAAGATCACGCAAGCCAGGCGTGCGTCAAAACGCCATCAGATGGTTGATCCTGACTGAAGACTCATCACGGAGCTTCAGAAAGCCATGCATGAAAGTTGCCGTCATCCCGTTGAGAATCCGTTGCATACAGATTGAACAACCGCCAACGAAAAAGGTTATGCAAGCCAACTGTGCTTCAAATTGCCATCAGATGGTTGATCCTGACTGAAGACTCATCACGGAGCTTCAGAAAGCCATGCATGAAAGTCGTTGTCATCCCGTCGAGAATCCATGCACACAGATTGAATAACCGCCCGCAAAAAAGATCACGCAAGCCAGCCGTGCGTCAAAACGCCATCAGATGGTTGATCCTGACTGAAGACTCATCACGGAGCTTCAGAAAGCCATGCATGAAAGTCGCCGTCATCCTCTCAATTTCCTGAACATGCAGACCGCAAAGCTACTGGGCACAAGATGGCACAAGCTGCATGGTGACAAATGACAAATCGCGATCAGATGGTTGATCCTGACTGAAGCCTCATCATTGAGCTTCAGAAAGCCATGCATGAAAGTCATCCTCATCCTGTCGACGGCTTTCAACATACTAGCACAAGTACAATTCAAAAAACCACCGCCGCAAGAGATGCCACAAGCTCCGTTGCGACAAAACGCTATCAAATGGTTCATCCGGAGACTCATCACGGAGCTTCAGAAAACCATACATGAAAGTCGCCGTCGTCCCGTCGAGAATCCCTTGCATACAGACGGAATAACCGCTCGCGGAAAGACACTGCACATGCCATTGCGCATGCCCCCGCTTGCGACACACCGCCCCAGATGGTCGTCGTCATCCCGTCGATGTCTTCAACATGCCAACCGAAAAGCCACTTGTGCAAACCACAAGCTCCGTTTCGACACTGCGCCATCTGAGAAACCCTGCATGAGTCGTCGGCATCCTGCCAACTGCCTTGTGAATGCACACCCCGACGATACTCGAAGACAATGCCACACGCTCGTCTCGACAGTTCGCCATCAAACGAAGGCTGCTTTTGCATGAACGTCGTCGTGATTCAAAGGACTGGCATCCCGCTTCTGCTGAGCCAATCACAATCCAACCGGCTGCATCTGTGGAAGACTCGTCCATGAATTGGGCAACGATCGCTACTACCAGTAGCAGGAACCTTGATTCCGCGCAGTGCTTCCCCACAATCATTCCTATGTCAATGTAAATAGCCAGGCTCGAATCCGATGGCCTGGTAGGCCCAGTCGCCAGAGGCATCCACCGGCAGGTAGCCGTTCAGCCACAAACTGCCAAGAAATTGCAAATTAACAAAACATTTCCGAGCTGCTATCGTCTATACATGCCATCTCACAGCAGGTCCGGCTCTCGACTCACGCCGGGGCCCGGGCGTGGAGGACAGGCGAAAGCACAAAGCCCAAGCCTGAGCCCAAAGCAGCGCACGGGTCAAGCGCGGCCTGGGACCCTGAGAGAGCCTTCTCGGCCAACTGGGCTCCACACGTCCAGCGCCAAAGCCCGGGCCGAGATGCCAGTGCAGGTGCCCTCAGTGCTGCCGTCACTGTGTGCGGCGCCTCGCTGCATGCTCGCACCTATTCCATCCTATTCCTGCTAAGCCCCACACGGTGAGCAGAACCTGCACGCAGAGCAAGGCGAAGCCCAGGCACTGGAAGATGACCTGTGCTCAGAGCTAGGTCGACTCAGACGATTCGCCAGAGACTAGCTCAGCTAGGGGCTGCCAACGTCAGGATCGCAGAGAACCTCGTCTGGCTTTTGTGGCTGCGTAGCTCGATCTAGCAAACCCAGCGTGATCCGTGCTGGGCTTCGTGCTCGCCGTTCGCGATGAAGTGGTAGACTGCCAGCGCGGCCGTCAGAAAGACACTGGCAGGTCAGGCAGGTCAGGCTTTCCGTATTCGAACTGCTTCTCGTGTCTCGACTGCTCCGTCAAGCCGGACTTCTTGCGTAGCTGAACACGAGGGGAATTTGCCAGCGGTGCCCGTACGCCGTCATCACCTCGCATTGTCATCGGCCGATAAGGCTGCTGCAGGGTGACACATCAAAAAAATAAATTTGATAAGCATCAAAAAATAATTTACCACGGTAGACATCAAAACAATTGCTAAGCATCTAAAAAATATTTGAAAAGAGGGTTTAGGCTTTAGACGGCAGCCATCAAAAACAAATTTGATAGGCATCAATAAAAAAATTGCATGGAGGGTTCAGGATTTTTCAAGGTGTTTGTCAACTTGTTTAAGATGCTTATCAATTTTTTTGATGCCTATGCCCTGCTGCAGCCAAGCGTTTGACTCAGGAGTTTCGTGCTTGCAGGTGAGAATCACAAATCACACGCTGCAGAATCTACACATCGTGAATAACTAAATCATGACTAACAACATCAGTCTACTACTGCAGGTGATATGCTGCACGCGGGCCTTGTTGGGGGGTGCCTTCTTGGCCATCATGGAGAGGGATGCTGTAGCGAGCATGGCGCGAACGGCCTGCAAGCAAGACAAAGGATGCAAAGTCAGGAGAGCTGCCCGCACGACAGAAACCTGGCCTGGAGAACGTAGAGGTATGAATGGGGAGACCTCAAGAAAAGCCAGAAGCTATCGTCAAGGCTTCCCATAGTCAGATCAAAGATGCTTTCCTGAGGCTTCCATTTCATGTCTCCTCTGCGATTCTGAGGCCGAACTCAGGCCGGTGCGGTCGCAGGGTGCGGACCTTCCTGACAAGACTCACCGTTGTTGTCTCTGCAGCAAGGACTGCCCGGCTGGCTTGCCTTCCTTGTGGATGGGACCAAGGCGAGGCTTGAGCCCGAGAGAGCTGCCAATAAGCGTAGCCTAGTGAGTACAGAGCCCACGACACACTTCGAGCTTCGGATGCGAGCTACTAGTATCATTCATCGAGCAAGTTTGAGCGGTGCGCATCTTTTCTTCAAAGCACTGTGCATTCTTTGCCGCTCATGCTTTGGAGACTCTGAAGAGTTCCTCAGATTGCTCCACACTGCATGCGCTGATGTGGCACTGTCATGCTTCGCATCAATGAGCTTCGGCAAGCTTCTGCTATCAGTCAACAGGTCGACAAGCAAGTGCATGCGAAAAGCAGGATACAAACCATGTAGATGCAATGCCTGACCTCGAAAGGTCGTAGGTGTGGCAAGTCTTCGAAACGACGGCTCTGTGCTGCTACTCGACAATGCTGGCAGTAAAAGCTGCCCATCTTCCAATGAAAGCCGAGCTGCGCTTGATCTGTGCTTCTTGATCGATCTTTGCTAAGCCGCTCCTCGGGACACTGAATCGCACCTAAATCCAATGCACCAGCGCAGGTACTCATCGTTTGCAAGGGGTCGGACTTTTCTGTGGCAAACTTCTATCTGAAAACTGGAAGAGAGGCTTGCCTTCCGCAGAGTTCCAGCATTCTGCACCCGTTCAGTTTCCAAGCCTGGAATCCGAGACCTGTTCAGAGGCGAATCCCGCCCAGTTGCTGCTCACCCTCCCCCACCCTCCACCAGCAGTCAAACCCCGAAGTTAGGCAGACCTCGACTCAATTGTCAAACCGCCTTCCCATCAAACCCTCAAGTTGCTGTCAAGCCGCGTAGTGGCCAACTAGCCTTGCCTGAGTCATGCGGGGTAGAACGTTTTGTCTTTGCTGAACGCTGGGCTCAAGCTGCTGGATGCCGAGTAGGCTGGTGCTTATGTACATGTGCATGTATACATGCGTACATACATACATACATACATACATACATACATACAAAACACCCAGGCATACATATTGCCACCCCCCTCCCCCACTACTCCATGGTATCCTCCCCCCCTGCCGCCCCCACCCCCACCTGTGCCCTTCCCCGCCTGCGTGTAACACAAGGACCTGTTGTCACGATTAGTGACTCAACTACTGTTACGTGGAACTTTAAGAGCAATTGTTCTGATCTACTCCACCACCATTCATGTCTACAATATGGTCGTGTTATCTTCCTTCTTGCTGTGGCACCGGTGGTACTGCTCATGATGTTGTGCTGTTCTAGACGGCGACGCGAGTCGACAATCAGATCATCTTTGACATCATGCTCAACATCATCATTGCCGGCATCATCTTCATCATATAGCTGCCACCATCACCATCGCCATACAGCCCTCATAATTAAGCATTGTAATACATGTCTGATGCGAGCAACTACTGCGCAGATTGCCGCTTTCCGCACAGTTCAGGGGTGGGGTCCCACTTTTTGGGGGGAGGGGGGGAAGTGGCGGGCAACCCCAAGTCGCACCAGGGGTGGGGTACCGGGGGGCGGTACGATGGAGGGGGGGTGGGATTGGGGGGCCGGGACCCGAGAGCATACATACGCGATTTAAGCCCAGGATGGAGACTTCTGGGGTGGCACGGTCGCAACTCTCTTGCGATTTCTTGAAATGTCACTTTTCTCTCGTGCGCGTCATACCGCCTCAACCCCTGCTGTCTGGATTGCGATGCGCGGGCAAAACATGTCACTCTGGCACTGTTGGACGGAGCAGCCGTGCTTCTTCTGCGCTGCTGCGTGGCTGTGCACCAATCCTCAGAGCAGGGTCCAGTGAAGGCTTCAGTCTTCAGTTGTCACACGGTGCAAAGCGCAGAATCCATGCTTGGGTGTACACGTACATACACACGCCACGAAACAAAACCACAGAAAAGCCACCTGGAACGCAGAGCGTATCGCTGCCACATCGGCGCCCTGTGCATAGAGCATGATGAGGGCTATGAGCCGACTGCCTTGGAACGCATGGCATTGGCACCGATGTGGATGCACAAGTTCAGTATGAAGTTGGAAAACGATGTCGCATCGAACATCGAGATGCACACGGAACAAGATCAAGGTAGCAAACCAGAGAATCGTTGAGGTTGCATTTCGGAACAATTCAGAACGGGCCGTCAAGGTTGTAGACATCTCCTTGATATCTTCGGTACTCTTCGGTTGTGCAGCCAATTTCGGCCGTAGGGAAGCTCTAGACTCCAGTTAGTTGGAAGACTTAAGCACAAGCATTTTCAGAAGTTGCAACGCACAATTTATCTGCTGCTCGCGGTTAAATGTTCCGATCATGCTCACCATCATTACCGTCGTCATCCTAAACATCGCTTTACCAGTGCTACTACGCTACGACTAGCCGAGGCAGTAATAGTAGCGGTAGCAGAGCAGCAGGAATCGCAGTGGCGGCGGTGGTGGTGATCGTCATGGTGGTAGCAGTAGGATTCGTTGCGGTAGTCGTAGTAGTCGTCATAATAGTAGTAGAGACTGGGCCCACGCGGCGCCCCCACTGATTCCTGTGTTTTGCTCTCGAATTTTTGATTATGCTCTCATCTTGCTTCCGGAGGGGTGCAGGTTGGGGGACTTAATGGCGTGCTTGCTCCACCACAGCTACTAGAAACGGAACATGGCGATGGGAAAAGTTAAGTTCAGCATTCTGTCGTGCGCATGCATGCTGACCTTCTTTATGTCATGCTAAATCATGCTAATCCTGCTGATTAATGGTTGCAGCATTCGGGTCTTGCTCCTGAGGTGGGCTGCTATCTCAAACTACCGACGAGTGACTCGGGAATGGGCGACAAAAGAATTGTCGTGGGTGTCTGATCCATTGTGACCAGTGTCGTCTGATGTCGTCGCACAAGGATAGGAGAAACTAAACCACTAACATAACCGGAATGAGAAGTAAACCACTACGCAATGCGACTCTTATCTCAGAATTGAGCCATTCGCAGTTTCGCACAAAATGGCCTGAGTCATGCTTGGCCTCGAGACAAACATATGACGACATGCACGTGCCGACGTGCCACTACAATACAACTCTAGCACGTTGCTGGGCAGCCCCGACGCCCTTCTTTCTTTTGGCTTTCTTGCTTCGAGGTCTTAGCTTTGCTCTGCCCAGTGGCGCTTCCTAATCGTCCTCATGCACAGCGCTCATATCACACGCATGTTACGTGTGCGGGTGTGTGTGTGTGTGCATGTCGAGTAAAGCTAGTTCTTGAAGGGAGTTGGGCCTGCGACTTCTAATTGCATACAAAAGCCTTCTTGATATCACGGGTATGCCGGGTTCCTACCAACAAATTCCAAAGAAACATCTGCGCCATTTGTTCGAAAACCGTCGATGCCAAAACTTGACATGACTGCGAACAGTTCACTGGGATTCACACTACTTTCGGATTGTTGGCTCAACTCTGACGTAGTTGAACTTCGAAACTACATAGTTTGTCCCCCAAAAGAATTTGGCCCTGAATGATACATGTTTACTTTTTCAACTACAGAAGTACTGAAATTTACACTACTTCACGCACTTCCACATTACCGCGACTTTGCTCTTGACACCGGGCGCCCAGTGAGCGCGGTGCATCGTCGTCGTCGTCGTCGTCGTAGTAGTAGTAGTAGTAGTAGGAATAGCAGTAGTAAAAATAGTAGTAGTAGTAGTAGTAGTAGTAGTAGTAGTGGTAATAGTAGTAGGAGAAGTAGTAGTAGTAGTCATAATAGTAGTAGTCATGGTCGTAGTGGTGGTGGTGTAGTAGAAGTAGTAGTAGCAGT
>CAJNJA010052831.1:0-25097 GCA_905231915.1 Symbiodinium necroappetens
CTACTACTACCAGTACTAGCACTAGTACTAGTTGTCGTGGTGGTGCTGGTGGCTGTGGCGGTGGTAGCGGTAGTAGTGGTAGCGGTAGCGGTAGCAGTGGTAATCCATTGCGGCTGTTGTGTAACTTCGCAAGGGGTAGGGACTCTTCGGCACTCGCTTCTGCAGCCGGCATGCTCCAATCTGACCTCTAAAATCAGACCGTCCGTCCTAAGCCCTAGACCTAGCTGGGCCGACCCAGGAAAGGCACTTCTGGCGGAGCAGGTTGCGGAAACTCTAGCAACAATGGCACAATCAGAATCGAACGACCGGTTTTAGGATTTGGAATTGTAGGTGCTGCTTTCGCCTCTCGCCGTACGACGTCATACGTTGGCTTGATGCTGGTTTGACACGGTTTAGGTGCATGGGCCAAGGTTCCAGAAACACCAAGGCCTCATATACACCGTGAAGCTCCCAAAAAAAGCAAAACGCCCTAAAGCCCAAGGACGTAAACCCTAATGTGCTACACTTTTCAACCTCAAGGAAATACAGCCTAACACGCCCTACATGTCCCTTGCCTTACACCCTTCAAGTCATAAGCTTAGATTGGACGAAAGACAAGAAGCTTTCGACCCAAGCGGACCCCGATAAACAAGTAATAGAATAGCGTTATAGGCTGAATTTTGCACTATAGTTGTAACAAGAAACCCACAGCTGGTGCTGGCAATGATCTAGGCCCGTATATTCCTCGCAAGGTCGGCATGTAGGGTGCTTCTGTCTATGAGCCTCGCGTTTTACATACCGGCTCATACGAAAGAAGAACTCTTCGGGGAACGCGCGCAAGGAACTTGACTTCGAGATCGTCACATTTTAGGGACAGTCATAAGTAGCATAATAAAGTATCACTATAATGAGGCTACCTGAGGAAAAAATGCTGGAAGATCTTCAGGCATGCAGTATTTGGAGTTGTATCGGCAACCATGTTGGATGGCTCTGCGGATGCAGCTGCACCAGTATAGGTTTCTGCAGCAGCCTTTTGCCTGGGTCTCCATCGAAGCGCCGCCGAGCACTTGCAAGAAAGCTGGGCTGCCATCCCAATATGTGTTCCCTAAACCCCCTAAAGTAGGTGAAATAATGGCCCAATACCTATAAAAGGCTATTATTGCACATCCTTTTGGTGTCCAGATAAGCATTACTTACAAATCCTAAACTCCAGACCGATACAGCTGTCCCGTGAAGATCCACGGGACAACAAATGCAAGTGTGAGGACAGCATTCACTCATATAGCCTCCGAATGTTCTGAACATAAAACATCACCTCACGCCTTCAAATGTAGGGGCCTAAAGAATTAGACTTGGGTTTTGGGCTACTTAGTAGTATATCTATAATAAGGAACCCTAAGAAATACTATTGGTAATTATTGAGGCTTCTACATTGCATCCTGAACCCTCTGGTCGCCCATAAACAAAACAGCTCATCGCCAAGCTTCTGCAGCTGAGTTGAGCTACTGCTCAGACCGTGCTGCATCCATCTCCTTGCCCATCATTTCGACCACGTTTCGACCTCGCTCACTGCAGTTTCCGACTTCTGATGCTTCTTGAGGGATTATGTTGTGTTTGCCTCCCAGGTCTAAAGTTTAGGGCTTTAGAGCATCCGGGGAGCTCCACTTAGCCTAAAGTTGTGCTCCCTGCGTGGCCCTAGAGGGCGCGGTCACTCAGATCTACCCATAAGGCCCCTAAGTAGTTCCTTTTTTATGGTTTATACTTAGAATCCGATTCGGTAATCCCAAAAAGGAACTACTTAGGGGCCTATGGGTAGAGCAACTCCTGGATCAGCGATCCGAGCTCGAGCCGCCTCTTCGTCATCCCAGAGCGCGGGAAGTCTCGCGCGGCTCTGCCTCGTCAAGGGCCCGTGGCCACGGAAGACTTGCCGGTGTCGCTGTCAACGAATGCAGGGGCCTTAATAATTAGAAGATGGTTTTGGGGGTTCCTTATTATAATTATAGTACGATATCCCCAAAACCCTATTCTAATTCTTAAGGCCCCTACATTACCGCGGCAAGGTACCCTTGCCAGGTGCCAGCGCTGCGGCTCTGTACGGAGCGCTGCCAGCCCATCGGCCCTGGACCCTAAACCCTCCAAGCTTACCCATAGGCCCCTAAGTAGTTCCATTTTATGGTTTGTGTTTAGAATCCTATAAGGTAATCCCAAAAAGGAACTACTTAGGGGCCTCTGGGTAAACCACCAAGAACCGTTGTGTCCCAGCTCCTTGGTCCGAGCCTGCCATATTGTCCTCCAGGACCAAGGTTGAGCGCTTGACCTACCGTTTAAGGGCTTCGGGTTTAGGGTTTTATAGGGTTTTGGGCTTAAGGTTATAGGGTTTAGGGTTTAGGGCTTTAGAAGGTTTAGGGCCTAGGGCGTAGAGTTTAGGGTTTCAGGTCGGGGTTTGCACTCTCGCAACTCGGACAACATAGACGAGATTCATGAGTTCGCAATAGGACTAAAGTTGGACGGGGTCAGGCTGCATATAGCATGAGGCACAGCAGCAGCTGACCTGGGTAGACGTATCAACCATTACGTCACAGGCCAAAGTGAGGCGGGTTGCCTCCTGTGTGCCAGGCATGCTCACGGCAGTCACCATGCTGCTATGGTAGTGGGTGTAACTGACATTCTCACTTTGCGCAATGTCGGCTGCAATATTGGCTGTGAGCGCCACTCGAAAGTCGGGTGCCAAGGTTCACCCGCTGCAGCTTGCTCAGAGTCTGGATGGTTATTCTAGTGGTTTAGGGATCAGAGTCTGTACTGTCATTTGCAGTATCCAAGCCATTTGGCCGAAGCATTCCCGATCGAAGAAACTGATGGCGTACTTAAACAACACGACTGTACCCCGAACCCTACATCTTTCTCTTCCAATCCAAAGTCGCTACGATTCCGATGTAGCTTGGCTTAGGCTTCGACCTCCACAACAATTCATGCTCTAATAATCTAATTAAATTGTCGAACTCTTAACCGTGAAACCCTTGAGCCGTAAACCAGAACGCTGCACCCGGAGCCCTGTTAAAGGCCGACTTCTTCCAGTGGGATGTCCCTTGATGGGGCTCCGGCTGTCGGCGAACTTGGCATTCAACAGGACCTAGCGAATCGCGTGTTTAGGGTTCAGGGCTTTCGTGTGTTGGACAGAAGCAAACAGAGTTCAGACCTACTGCTTAGGGTTTTCAAGGGCGGGTGTTGTTCAGTGCAGGGATGCAGGAGAACAGTGATCCTTGAGATGCTGGGCTTTGAGTAGGCCTTAGGGTGTGACGTGTAAGTTTAGTGCATTTGCAACGGTGCATCGTATCTTCTCAAGCAAAGGACGGAGACACTTTAACATAGGAGCCTGGTGTATTCGTAATGATATTCCCCACTAGTCTCCATATATCTATGGTAGAATTGCTACTTGCAACTACCCTCAAACATCCTCAAATGCTGGATCTCCACGCCCCAGTGCTGCTTCATCCAAGCACTTATTACCCTCACCCTAAGCCGTGACTTTCCTAACCCGAAAAGAAGCCCGAAGCCGTGAACCCCTGCTTACTTTCCAAGCCACCGCTGCGATGTGGCCATCCGGACCAACCTCCACACGCATCGGTTCCATGAGGCTGCCTGGTGAGACAAGCATGCAGTGCGGTTTAAGGTTCTGGTGTGATAGTCTAGCTGGGATTGTAGGATTGGGGTTTCCTGTAGGTCCTCATAGGGTGCAAGTGTCGGGTTACCACGAAGCAAAAAAAAGCAGGTGGTTACTCCGTAAGGACTCAAATAGGGGCCACAGTATGATCACTCTATAGAACCCTCAAGTGGGTGTTGGGATTTACCTGAGATTTTGATTGGACACCCGCAAACGGGGCTCACAACACAAATGGAATTGGAATTGGGATTCCTTAACACACTCCCTTCTCAGAGCAAACTAATCCCAAGTCCAGGCTCTTTGCAGCCCTGTTGGCTCCCACCCAAATCCCTAAACCACCGACTTTTGCCAGCCCTGTTGGCTTCCACCCAAACCCCCAAATCCATCGGGTCTTCTTACCCCTAGAGTGAAGCCCCCAAAAGATGGACACCGGATTCAGGACAAATAGTGCTGTTACTCTGAAGGATTCAGGCTATTGGGTTTCCGATATTAAACCCCCAACCCCTAAACCCTAAAACCCTAAACCCTAACTAAACCCATTCTTTGGAGGTGCCAGGTTTTGTCAGGTACCGCTCCTGTTCGGTTTGCCTGGACATCACTACTGCTGATGATATAAATCCTGCATTATCCTGCATTACCTCAAGGACCCTAAACTATGGGAGTTATGGTATATTCCTTATCATGGGTAATGCGGGATTTATACCATCAGCCGTATTTAGGTTGCTTGGCTTGGATGTTTTTACTGCCAAAGGACGTTTGGGGTTGAGGAATTCGGGTTGAGGGCTTGACCTGGCACTTGGGGTTTGGGGTTGGTGGTTTCTGGATTAGGGGTATCGGGTTATGGGTGCCGGTGTGGGCTTGCCCATGTCCTTTCAATCGCTGTTCTTGCCATAGTTGTACTCTGACGTCCTTCGTTAGTCAAAAACTTTTCTACACAAACTATGTTGGTGGAAAACATGCGCTGCTCTCATGGGTTTTGCATTAATGACAAAACGTCCTGCTACTGTCTTTCTTAGTTCGTAGCAAATGTTGCGTCTTGTTGAACTTCGGTCGACTGAACCCTTCGCCGCCGAACCCAAACGATTTTCACCAAAGAGCCTGCTGCGGCTACAAACTGCCGGGTTTACGGTTTAGGGTAGAACTTCAGGTGTGCACGCCTGGGTTAGTGGATTCTGAAGCCTCTACTCTAGCAGCCTTCGAATCCGGAAACCGTAAACTCTACACCCTAAAGCCCTTATAAAACCCAAAACCCAGAAACCCTGTAGTCCCCCTGGTTCGTGAGCAGGGCACCACACCGCCGAGTCCGGCAGTGCACTGTGTAGGTGTAGGTCCCAATGCCTGGGGAGTCGATGCCTCGGCTGAGGGCTTAGGGTTTAGGGTTTTAATGTTTAGGGTTTAGGCTTTAGGGTTTAGGGTTTTAGGGTTTAGGGTTTTGTAGTTGGGGTCTGCTTGTTTTGGTTGGCTTCGGAAGTGATGTAGGGGCCTAAATGATTGGAATACGGTTTCGGGTTGGTATTAGAAGGAAACCTATACTGGGGAATCCCGTTATTCTGGCCTCCATCTTGATCAGATCGCGCGTGGCTCGAGTTCATTCATGCGGGAGTTGCAGAGGAAACCTTGGCATAGGCCTCATAATTTCCCAGAGAGCCCAATACCCCGTAATTAGGGAATATACCTTACATCAAAATATTAAGGCCCCTATAATTTAAGGTATATTCCTTAGTTCAGGGGTATTGGGCTCTCTGGGGTTCATGACTCCCAGAACGGATCCCAGACGGAAACCGCCATGCTATCCAAGTAGAAACGCTTAAGATCTCGAAAGTTGGTGTGGCATATGACCTTAATAGGTTTGGTCGGAATCTTATGCCCGGCTTGGTGAAGTCCCAACGACCCTTAGCTATTCAACAATAGGTCCTAGAGTCCGACTCCGGGAACCCTACCCCCTACACCCAGTTGTTGCGATCAGCAGCCCCTCAATCCTTCGACTTCCCGGAACCTGCAAACTCCGCGCCTGAGCAACGGCATTCACTAGTCTCTCCTAGTGGGTACTATTGCCCTCACTCGGAGATTAATGGCGATGACCACTGGGAGGATCGTCTGGACCATGCTAGAACCTAGGGGCCGAGTACCCTAGCACCAAAAAAGGTTAACCTTTTGATTGTAGTAGGATTATATAAGCCCCAAAAAGGTTAAAGGTTACCTACTCAGCCCCTAAGTGAACCACAGACTAAAGACTTTCAGCTGGACCGATTCACCCACGGAGTTGAGAAACATGGTTATGGGTCAACACTAAACCCTGAAGGCAAAAATCCCAAAAATCCTCAAGTAGCAAAACCTAAACCCCCATTCCATATATAGATCGAATGCTAGAGAACTACGATTGAAGGAACTCTACTCCAAGCAAAACAAAACATACCGACCCGGTCGAACCCCTGAACCTCTGTCCGAGGGTCTCATGGAGGCCGGATACTCCTTGGCGGGGGTTCAGGGTTTCGGGTTTTAGGGCTTAGGGTTTAGCCGTTTACGGTTTAGGGGTTTAGGGCTTTAGGGGTTTAGGGATAGCTCGGACTTTCTGCTAAAGGACAACGAGTCGGTAAAGAAGGGACCCTAATTCAGTGAATTTCCCACATGAAACAGCCAGGGTCCTGCAGAAGCAGCTGTAACTGGGGCGAGGTTTAAGATTCCGAAGGTGGGGCCGAATTGCCTATGTCAGTGGCTTGGCGCTTCGGATTGGGAGCCCGAGTTCAGGGTTCGGACGTAGCAAGGAAGGTAAAAATCAAAGCTCTGTAGGATGTTTGGGGGGACGCAGCAAGTAGGCGAGAAGCCCAACCCCTCGCCCCTACGAGGCAATCATCCACCCACTTGCAAGCCCAATACCAAACTTGTCTGATTAGGGCTTGCGATGTGTTTTGAGCCTTTGAGGTGTTGAGCGCCAGCGTGGTGTTGGCTCCAAGGGGTTTTAATAAGAGCCCTGAGGCCTAAACCCTTTTGTATCTGCATACTTGGGGTCCCGTGGGGTTGGGATAGGGTCAAATTCCAGTGCTGTCGTCAGAGGACGTTGGGTTTGGAAAGAGTCTTCCGAGATCGTACCGAGGATCGACCTCGTTGAATTATTTCATGTGCGTCTCAATAAGGAGAGTTGAGGCTGCTCAGGCTCAGCATTTCGTGGCGTGCCAACACAAACCTTCAAGCACCAAACGATCCGTCGAAGGAGGGGACCTCCGCGCTGATACTATGACTTCCTCCATTCATGGTGACTGCACCAAAAGCCTTAAGCCCTTTTGGGATACCTTTCGTCCTCAAACACTAAACCCCAAAAATCTCATGCTTTGCAGGAACTTTGAAACAGACTTCAACCCGGTCTTAAAGTGCAAATCGTCTTGTAGGGCTAAACTGTCTCTGCCAAGCATCGCTTGACCCAGCCGCCTCACTAGAGACGGACCAAAGTCCCTGACTGTCACTACCTGGACGAGGGTGCAGGAAGGAGCGAAACCCTAAACCCTGAACCCATAATACCCTGATAAGACGAGAGGTTCCTCTTTCTTCTCCATACTAACTTGGGAACCTTGAAAGAAAACAGTATACACATATCTACATGTGTATATGTATATACGTAATTGTTTATACGCACATATCATATGTATATAGATATACACCTACATTACATACCTTACAAACATCACATACACCACATACATTAGCTACCTACCTACCTACCTACCTGCCTGCCTGCCTACCTACCTACATGCATACAAACACACACACACACATTCACACATACGTGCATGCTGGCATACAGATGCACAGCCATACCTACATACGGACACACATACATACATACATACATACATACATACATACATGCTTACATACCTACGTGCCACACACATATAAATATACAAGGTTGTATGGACATACATAACATACACATGAGTGTATCTCTGTAAGCATGTGTGCGCACATGTATACACACGCATAGTTTGTATGTAAACCTATATGTAAGCCTATCTATCTATCTATCTATCTATCAATCTGTCTATACATATACATACATAATGTTATACATACGTCATATCGTAGATACATGAGTGTGTATATCGATATACATACATGCATGCATGCATACATACATACATTACAAACATTACAAGCATTACATCCACTGCATACACTACATACATTGCCGACCTACCTACCTACCTACCTACCTACCTACCTGCCTACCTACATACCTTGATACAAACATACACACATACATGCATGCAGGCATGCAGATGCACAGCCATACCTACATACGCACATACACATACCTACCTACCTACCTCCCTGCCTGCCTGCCTACCCACCTACCTATCTACATATCTACATTCCTACATGCCTCGTACTACATACATACATGTATCCATATACATATATAAACATGTATACATATACATATACATGTACATATACATGTGCATATACACATACATAGACATATACACATACATATACATATACATATCTCCCTCTCACACGCAGACTCAGTATCTGTCAGCCGCGACGCACGATGTATGTTTTCATATACATATATATATATATACAAACACACACATATATATATAGGTATTTATGTATTTATTTATACATACTTATACATACACGCACACACACACACACACACGCGCGCGCGCGCATGCAAACACACGCACACTCACCCCTGCAGCCCGAACGCCTGCAAACTAGTAGGTTCCGACCCCGATAAGGAAAGACTTTGACCCGTGAAGCAGTAGTTTGCTTGGATCCACAGGTCGGCAATTGGCGAGTGCCGTACTTGAGTGTTCTGCACAAAACCTGGAATCCGAATCCCAACACCCGAAGCCAGTAGATTTTTGTGTTCGCGGAGGGTGATGTTTTGAGGATCCGGCGTCGAGATGACATAGCTGAACGGGGATCCGGAGGGTTTACGGCTGTTTGCCCACAGAGTTTGTCTTCAACGCTGGCAGACCAGGAAAACCTTAAACCCCCACTGCCTCAAACCTTTCTTCGGTTTTTAATTGTAACGCCCGAAATCTTGCCCAAACCCGTTACCGTGTGGACAGTAGCTTGACTTGGCTCTTGGTATGGTCTACCGTCCAACAGGGTATTGAATTAATTTCTGGGGAACGGTCAGATATCCTAAGAAGCCGAATTGTCGTGTAGCGGGTTCCTGTTTCTTACACCCGGCAGCAAACTTTTTGCACCAATAGCATATAGGCAATAGGGTTGGGTGCGTTTTGGTAAGGGATCCTTTGAGGGTCCCTTTGAAGGGAGAACGCTCTGGGTTTAATTGCTTGGGTTGTAGGTGTTTCCGGTGTTGCGGCTTGAGGTTAGCATCCGGATCTCAAGAAAGTGTTTAGCGATTCAGGGTTAAGGCGTTTAAAGGTTCAGGGATTTGGGGTTTAGTGCAAACAACTGCAAACAAGATCTACCACATAAGGGCCTCAATAGTTTGGCGTTAATGGGTGGCTGTATACTACATGCACATATTTGGGCGCCTACGGAGAAACACAATTATTACGGCTACTACACGTACTATTAGTTGGACATCTTTTCGACGCCCTTGCTTCAACGGTCATCGTGACCGTGCATAACTGCATCACTCTCTCAGACCCTGAAGGCCAAAACAAAACATCCTCAAATGCCACGGGTTAACTCCGAAACCCCAGACTCAAGCTGTTGATATGTTCGAGGTGTTTTGAAAGTATAATTTAACTTAACCTTGAAGCACTGACAACCACTCTACTACCTTGAATGCCAACTTTGTGGATTATCACTCCAGGCTGAACAACCATCTTATGCAACTACTTCGTCTTCGAAAGCAGAACAAATTCGGAAACGCGGGGCCTAAATTTCGCATGGACCCGCCAAGGCTGGATCGCATGACCTGCAGCACTGCGGATGGGAGGCATCTAACTCTTGTTTATTATTTGTGTTTCTGCACTGAGTTGAGCGTGCTGCGAAAAAACTGGATTCGGAACCTCATGGCTTCGCCATGACCTGTAACAGATGTAAGCCGACGGTGCTCAATGACATTGATAATTATGCCAAAGCAACATGGCACGTACTGTCGGACACACTTAATGGACTGTGGTGGCATGAATTTGGCTTGAATGTAATTATCGCAAATGTCACACCTTCATCATTGTAGGCCCCCAGGAATTGCAAATCGAAGGCTTAGCCCCAGGTACTGTCTCCATGCACTCGCCGCGTAGCACTCATGCCCTCGGTTTACACGAACTACGCACACTTCCCAGGACCCTGAATGCAAAAGACTGCCATGAATGGCCTCCACACACCAGCGTGTTCGAAACATGCTTTTAGCGCGGTGCAGTGCTGCCAGGGCTTGGGGCTACATTCATACCATTGAGTTGCAACATGAAGACCGCCAGGACCTAAATGCACTGCTCTGCACGCGAATCTCGCCCAACATGTACGAAGCCAGCAAGCGTTCCGTTTCCGTAGTCCAAGCACGGCCCGGCTTTGCATGCACATACGTGATGAGCTCGAACCCGCTGGCAGAAACCAAATCAGAGTCAGATGTTTAAACATTGCTGCCAGACAGGCCCAGTTCGGTCATGGGAGTGCTTAAGAGCATAATGTCATAAGTATCTTGCACGGTGGTAGGCACATTTTGACCGTTCAGATTGATGGCATGGCCATGCGAGTGCTAGCTTCCCATGTTGGGGCACGCTCGGGACCGATTGCCTCCTCGAGCTGCCGGACGTTCAGCGGCTCGTGTACTTATCGGTGGGCATACATAAACAAGCTTTGGCAAGTATGTATGTACCTATGCATCCACCGAATACTGGCGTTACGATTCACGACAACACAAATAGGCTGGGTCAAAACAATAAACAGTAAAGCAACCCGAAACGCGTAAAATCCAAAGCAGAGAGCTCATGCAAGTCGGATCTACGCGGTGAATCAAAATAGTACTGTAGTTGCCTACAGGTGTAGGGTGTTTCAGACAAGTGTCTCGCTGGTGAGGAGCTTGGGCTCCATGCACCGCACAGTATCAGCATGACCCTGTTGCAAGTTCCCGAAGCCTTTTCTTGCAGGCCCTGTCGACCTCATACTTTAGTGCTCCTTCATGAGAAGATACTCTGCTAAAGCGGAAAACACATGTGGAAAAACAGCTTACAAGTGGATTTCAAGAATCCGGACACACCTTCCATGGATCTCCCCAGTATTCCAAGCCCGGAGCAAGGGGTCGATAAACCCTAGACCCGAAACCGCAACTCCATGAAGCCCTAACAATAATGCACGAAGCCCAAAACCTGAAACCCCAAACTCCCAATTCGCGAAGATCTGCGCCCTAAACCCATCTCTATGTGTGGACTGCAAGCCGGGCCATCTCAAAGCAAGACAAAAACACTCTGGTTAGTTTGTTTTAGGGATTGGAATTCTCCGTTGTAGTTCACTTTCGTTGACAATGGTGACAATGGTGTCTTTTTATGGAAGGCTCCGAGTCATAGAACTGTTTCAACGCAGAAAGGATCTACAATGGAGGCTTTCGAGGTCCTTGGCATAGTCATAGCAAAATACACTCCAAAATCCTACTCTAATGCTTCAGGCCCCCTACCCTCAACTCCCTAAGCTCTAAACCCTAAACCCTGCCCTGAATTCTTTTTTTTTTTACACAGGCTTGAAAGGAGCTCGGCCTGAATCCCTAAGCCCAGAACCGTAGGCCAAGCCCGAATCAGAGTCTTGGTTCTGTCGGTGTTGCCTAATATGGGGGTCCTAAATCATTAGAACAAGGTTTGGGGGGGTGATCGGACATGACGTCTGTTCGGGCCAACGAAACTACAGGGCCCGTGCCTCACCTGTGTTTTTCAAGCCGTATCCGTGTTGGAAATCAGCTCCTAGAGCTCATATCCGTGACCAGTTTGATCATCGAACCAAACTCGGCATGCCAACCGTCAAGTACATCAATTGAGATTTCAGTGGCAGCTGGAGACTTTCGGCTCAGATTTGTCGGTACAGTTCAAAAATGAAGGGTTTTGCGGCAGTGGCCCAACAAGGCTTAGTCAAGTGGCTGCGCGACCGATTTTCAAGAATTTGTGATTGTTTGAAAAACTTAACTGCATGCTGAAAACGTGAAATGAAAGTCGTCGACGCACAGCTTTGAAGAGGGATCGAGGGCCAGGTTTTGGTGGTAATCTAGCTCGCATTTCATCAAGTGTAAGTTTACTCCACGTGTCAAGTAGTAGCTGAGTAAGACATTTTGACTTTGATGTCAGGCGGTGTGCGATTTACTTTTTAATCATTGACCTAAAGATCAACACCAGGCGGCGGCTTGCTTCTAGCAAACGAGTGCGGTACAGCCCAGCTGTTGCTGATCATTTCGGTTCGAAATAATTGGCGAGAAAGTGGCTGTTTGTCAGTGAAGGCCGCACAGAAGTCAGCGGGAGTAATGCGCAGCACTTGTGGAGCATACGTGTTTGGGGTATATGCTATAATATGCCTTTACGAAAAAATTGAGGAGCCCCTACGGAATAGAGTTGGCTTCTTATGTTACACTGCTCGTGACCTTGGCACAAGGAGAGTGGCCTGACAGACTAGAGTTCAGAAGGTGCTACTTGTATGTAGGGCAACAAAAGGGTCTGAGGCTACAGTTTATAGAGCTTTTAGGGTTCAGGCTGCAAGGGGTCTACGGTTTGTAGGCTTTTAGAGGATAGACCCTTATAGTGGTTTCAAGGTTAGGAACTCTCATACCCCCAAATCCACTTAACTCTAAGACTTCTAGGCATGGTGTCATGGACGTATGTGGTTTCTTTGAAGGGATTTTGGGATTCTGGATCGTTGCTATACCATTCCTCTTTCCAGTGTGGCTGCATGATGTAAGGCCCTTGGGTTTTGGTGGAGCCTAAATCCTAAATCTCACGCTAAACCCCAAAACCCCTAAACCTTAAACCCTAACCCTAGACCGTTAAATTCAAACCCTTAACCCCTGAACCACCACCACCACCACCACCACTACCACCAGTATCACCAATACCGCTATTACCACGACTATCAAACCAGCACTGCCAATCTCGAACCCAATCTTTCCGAGACAACCCTCACGTAGGGTTTCGACTCTCACACTCGTTAGGGTTTCTGCAGCCACTGCGTTCTGTAGGGATGCTGACGGCTGTGCTTTGTTTTTCACGTTTATGGACTTTTCCGCCTCAGGGGCTCCAGAGTGTTTAACGCTTTGCCGGTTCGGGTTTAAGACTGCAGGGATAGATGGATTTGGAGTTAAGGTCTTTAGGGTTTAGGGTTTAGGGACCTGCGTCTCTCACAGCCGCGCACACACGGCTGTCGGCTTTATGGCTGTACTTCTGACTTAATGCTTTGCGGCTCCCTGCGTTTAGGGTCTTCAGCTTTGGAATATTTTTTTTCCGCACGGCTGTCTGTAACTTAAGCGTCAAGACGTCTAACCCGAGCCCTAAACCAGAATCAGTCGCATCTTAACCCCCCCAAAACGTACTTGTTATAAGGACTTATAGAAGGAATTGATTACGAAGTACTCCCAAAAGCTAGGAATTTCAGAATTGAAAAAAACTCCCACTTCTACATTACAAGCCCCTGACCCTGAGTCCCACAATCTGAATCTGAAACAATCCCTAGTCCCTATACCCCCCGAGGCCCTGGAAACTAAAACCTCTACACCTAAACCCTAGCCCTAAACCCATATGAACCCAATGGGCAGGCAAAACAGAATTCTGAAAGTCTAGGGGTGTGGGCGAATCCGTAATCCTAATCCAAACGCACAAAACGCGACCGAAAGAATCCAGAGCCTTATAGGAACCGTATACCGCCCAAGCTGCGAACTTTTGGTCTCCTGTCTCCTAAACCCGAACTCTTGTTTTGGCCAAATGTTAAGGCGAAGCAGCTGTGAAATAGGATTCGTAGGTGAGGCCGTCGGGGTTGAAGTTCGTGCTCCACACCTCGGGCGTTTTCTGCATAGGAGGTTATGATTTGTTCTAGGGTGTTATAAGCTTTCTCCGACGGGTTTTGCAGGTCAGACGTTGAACAAGGGCCCTGGGCTTACCTGCTGTCACAACGAACTGTCTTTGCAAGTTCTTGTTCGAATAAAGCTCTCAGACAAAACTTGTAAGGCTCTTTGAATAAGTAGGTCATGGCAGGTAGGGCGCAGGCCGATTCTCAGGGAGGAGGCAAGGAGGATGCTCATACTTACTTCCCAAATAAATCAAAGAAGTAACATTTTCAACTGTCGGATTACTACTAAACTATGAGAACCCAAAAAGAATAAAGGTTAGGTATCGGGGAACTAAGTACGGTTTAGGGCGTATCGCTTTGGGCTCTTGCAGGATCAGGGTCGTTGCAAACAACCCAGGGTTCAGGGTAAGTTTAGGGTTTAGGGATAGAGGGTAATGTCGGACGCTGGTCATAGAGCCCCACAAAAGACTAGGATCAACAGAAAAAGAGCCCTAAAACAGGCTTCTTATTCTTATCAGGCTCCTACAATAGGCTAGAGGCACGATGAAGCAGAGCCCTGCTATGATGCATCCTAAACACTGCCTGCCATCCATTCTGCCTTATGAGGTTCTTGACACAAGACATCACAAAACTGTCTTCGTGAGTTGTGGCTTGTGGGCTTAACCGCAGTGTGCAGCCTGTGCTGGAAGCTCGACAGCCGTCCATACAGAGAGGTAGAGCTAACACAAAGAGTCGTCGCGCGACTGAAGGCAGTATATCGATCATTTAGAATATCGAAGGAGCCCAGTTACGGGTACACGTAAAGTTGCGCAATGGGAACCCATGCTCCTCAGAAACCATCGAACGAATCGAACTTTGTTTCCAAACTGCAAGTGAAAAATGGGCTCTCTGGGGAACCTTTCAAAAGCCTATTGAGACCCTATGAAATCAATCTACTGCTTTAACGCTTATGTCCAAGAAAGACTTCTGAGGTCAAAAGGAAAATGGCATAGGGTTTGGGGGTCAGGTAGCTAAACCCTTCACCCTAAACCCCAAAACCTAAACCGCCAAACCCTAAACCGCCAAACCCTAAACCCCCAAACCCTAAACCCGGCTAAGTGGTCAGCAGGGGGATCCTTGGGTTGCAGCCACAGTGCAAGCAACACCTTCTGGTGGGCCTGGGCACGCTGCAGCATGTAAGGCTGGGGTTTAGGGGTGAGGGTTTAGGTGTTTGGGGTGTAATTAGGGTTTAGGGGTCAGGATTTAGGGTTTTGTTAGGGCTCAAGGTTTGGGGTGTAGGTTGGGTATCTGCATGTATAGGTACAGCAGGGTTCCGAACTTCGTGGATTCTCGAGTCACAGCCATCCACAAAAGTCCGGCGCCCGTGTATCATGAGAACACGATCTAGCGACTGATGGCTCGGAGGACAACAAAGTCCCGAATAGGGTTTAGGGTTTAGGGTTTGAACATGGAAACATGAATCACTAGCCCTAAGCCTTTAATCCTCAACCCCTAAAGCCCTAACACTTGTAAAACCCTAACCCCTAAACCCCCCAAAAAACCCTGAAGCCCAGAGGTATTCTTCTTCGTCTGCTTACCATTCGTATTAGTATTATTGCTATTCTTTTTCTTATTCCAAATCGTCCAAATCGCAAACTTCTAAAGTAAAGGCGGGAAATTGGAACATCATTCCCCCCATGTCCTTAAATGTTTTAAAGTAAAATATAGGTAACCGCAGCACTAATTATCCTAATTCCATGTTCCATCTTTCTGGGGGCTCACTACAAGTGGCACTAGAAGCAGCAATAAGAATCTTAGTGTCAAGTGTAACGGTTACAACTAACGAACGATTAGAACCAACTTAAACTGTTCCAGCTTCCTGCCATTGAATCCTAAACCCTAAACCCTAAACACGGTCTGGGGTTTAGTGTTCACATCTGCTAGGACCCCTTCAGTCCAAGCTCTACACCCCATAAGCCTTAGGACCACTTGTCAGGGGTCGCAGCCAGTGGGACTTGGGTCTATTACAACTTATCATACGGATTCTTTGGGAGGAAAGGGGTGTTTAAGGGTGGAGGGTGGGCTTAATACTGACCTGACCCCTTCCCCCCAAAAAAATTGCCCCCTTGCCCCCCCCCTTAAGAATATCTATGAACCTATGCCGCACACCGTCATTGATAGTCTACATTAAATAACATAGTAAGTTCCCTCACCCAGCAACTTTAGATCACTAGCAAGGGCGGCTATAACCTAAACCGTACACTGTTTATTGATTCTCGACCTAGTTGTAGGTGTCTGGCCCTCTTCTAGATGAACTCTCAACCCTAAACCCCTAAACCCTAAAACCCCTTAAACCCCAGACCCTAAACCTTCAACCCTATGCTATCCTCCCTATTATAGTACCCTTTCGGAGTCTTTATAGAACCCTAAGCCCTTAAACCCTCCACCCTAAACCCCTAAGCCCCCGAAGCCCCCAACCCTTAAAGCCCCTGTTGTTTTGCTACTGGGCTCAAGTCCACCCTTAAAGCCCTAAACCTTAAACCCTACATTACCCTTATGTTACCCTTATCCCTGAAAAACCTCACACTTCACAGAAGTGCCTTTGTAGTCGTCACCGTGGCTGAAAGCCCGGGAAGCTCGGTCCACTGGTCCTCCTCCACCACAGACGCCGCCTTCATCCTCAAGAGGGTTGAAGGTTTAGGGGTTTAGGGGTTTAGGGTTCGATTTTTTAAGGTTTAGGTATAGGGTTTAGGGGTTTAGGGTTTAGGGGTTGAGGGTTTAGGGTTCAAGGTCAAGTTTTCAGGGCTTGGGATTTCGGGGCTTGGAGTTGAGGGCTTAGGATTGCGGGGTTTCGTGGAGCTGGGTTTAGGTCTACGGGTCTGGTCTTTTGTCTTTCTAGGGCTTTGGGATTTCAGCCTTTGGGACTTCAAGGTCTTAGGTTGTATGAGGTTCGTTCTGTTGTCATCTGCATGTGCATGTATGTATGTCTGTGTTGTTTCGCGTGATTTTGTGTGTGCGTGCACGCGGCGGCGTAGTTCTGCCACAAAAGCCCCAAGGCTACATAGCGCTGGTGGTGGGACCAAAACTTAAACCCTAAACCCTAAATGGTTAAGTTTGGGAACTAGGGCCTCTCCTGACAGGAGGTTCAGGCTTGGACTGCCGCTGGCGACGGTTCGGTTGTTTGGACGGGGCTTGATGCTGAGGGGGTATTGTTGACCACGGCCTAGTGTAAGCCTGGAGGTAGTAGGGATGTCTGTTTATTCCGTCATAAGTTTTTGTTGTTTCGTTCCGGGGTGCTTCAACGGGGCGACAGCTTAAGCTTCGCTTTGCCATCAGCGCTGTGGCGCTTGCGGTTGTGGTGCTCGCCGTCGTCGTCTTCGTTATCGCTGCCGCACATTGTTTGCATTTGCTTCTTTTCTGCGGACGTTGGAGTGAGTTGGGGTTCCGTGCTCAACAACAACTATGTAGAGTTGCTTCCAGTGGCTGTTATAAATGTTGTTCGATCCTCGATTTTGTTGAACAGCGTACCTCTCAGAGGGAACACCAACCGGAACGGCCCAACGTGAACCCCTGCTCCCCATCCAAGCCGTGACATGCCTCCGATGGCTACGCCGCGCGTCTTGCTTCATCTCGACCCTGAACCCTATATGCCTCAAACCCACAACCCCCTCAACCACTCAAACCCATATACCTACCAGTACAGCACCCTAAACCCTAAACCTCATGGTACCCTTGCAGCAAGGCAGCCTTGAACGACCCCTTAAAAAGCAATGCGCCTGTAAGGTCCGAAGACGGAGCTGCCGGGCAACCTGGTCGCTTAGGGTTTAGGGTTTAGGCTTAGGGTTTAGGTTTAGGGTTTAGGGTTAGGGTTTTCTCAGTGTTATAATCTTTCAAAACACTGCCAAAGTTCTACGGGGATTCGGGGTCTAGGGCTTTTCCGGGCTTGAGTTGTTTTCCTCCCCAAAGCTACTTATAGAACATAAATTTAAACGCTCTTTCGTTCCCAGGGCTCTGCAAGGGTTCCGAGGTCTTCGTAGCAGAGCGTGAAAAGCCCCGAGCCCTACCCGAAACTCAACAACCCTCATCCCTACCGGCTTGCTCTTGACTAAACCTGTGGAATCCTGCAGTCGTCCTTCCAACTTAGAGGATAGGGTAGCTTCGCATGGTTTTAGGTTTTAGGGTGTAGGGAGTACAGAGATACAAGTACCCTAGTTGCGGTTGGCACACCTACTACTACGACAGTGAGTCGCATTCCCCTCTACTCCGTTCCCCCTGAGAAGGTAAACAAACATGATGCCTTTAGAGACCATGCTTCAAAGAAACCACGAAAAGATAACAACAAATCTGAAATTGACCCTATAGACCCTAAACGCTAAACCCCAAACCCTAAACCCTGACCGACAGCCTTATATGGGGGTTTCCGAAAATAGGGCACCCTAATATAGTAGCCTAAATAGTACCTTAGGGTCCTTATTATAAAGACCCCCCCTAAACCCTAAACCCCAAAATAACTCCCATATGGTATAAGTAAAGCCTCAGTATGGACCGGGCCTGAGGAGGCCAAGCTGTCTAGGCGCAGCGTCCAGGTGGCAGACGCGAGTCTCTCCTGAGTAGCGGTCTTAGGGGTTTAGGGATTTAGGGATTTAGGGCTTGGGGTTTAGGGTTTAGGGTTTAGTGTTTGGGGTTTGGGGTTTAGGGATTTAGGGTTTGGGGTTTAGGGATTCAGGGTTTAGTGTTTGGGGTTTAGGGATTTAGGGTTTAGGGTTTGGGGTTTGCGGTTTAGGGTTTTAGGGTTCAGGGTTTAGAGGTTTCGGGTTTAGGGTCGTTAAGGGTTTAGGGGTTTACACTCTCTCAACTCGGATAAGCCACGCGAGGTCTATCGGGCGCAGTCGGTGTGACAGCAGGCTAGCTTCCCTCCACTAGGACTATGCAAAAGGCAGCATGGGCATCAAACAAAAAGACTAACAGGCAGTATACAGCCAACAGTCCAGCAAGGGAAGTTTCATGGTGACCAGGCGACAGGAGGCCCACTTCTTCTAGGAGTCTACTTCGTGCCAACCTGCAAACTCCAGTCATGTGGCACCTAGCCCTAAGTTCCAAGTAACCACCACGTGATGCAGAATCCAACTTGTCCGAAACAAAGCCCAAAACAGGAAGGCTTCTCCACGACGTCGACGATGTAGACCGCTCGTTTCACAGCCCGTCTTCGAGCCGGTCGCGCTGGAGCTTTTGCCAGGAAGATCCACGCTCCGAGTCCCGCGGCATTTCTCAGTGCGCGGTTTGGCGCACCGTTGGTGCCTTTTGGGCTTGGCTCGGGGATGCACTGCGGCAGCAGCTTCCTGCTTCTGGAATTGTTGGAGTCTTGCCTCTTCTTCCTCTTGGCACCATATTTGCTGCTGCAATCCTGCAAAACATGATCCTCGCGCCAAGCGTTGAAGCACTCTTGAAGCAGCATCAGCGCTTCCACCTTGAGTGCTTCCACCTGCTTCTCCTGAGTCATCACTGCAGAAGTCCTCGTCTAAAGCCAAAATGGAGGAGGACTTGGACATGCCTAATGGAGGGTTTAGGGGTTTATGGCTTCGGAACGCTGTTTTAGCTCTGTTTTTGCCTCCTACTTCGCGAGGACGCCTCCGGCATTGCAGGGTTGAGAATTCTAGCAAGGAGGACAAAAGGGTGGTGACTCGTGGGGACTCCCTCACGGTTTAAGGTTCAGGGTTTGGTTTTTAGGGTTCGGGAAGGTGTAGAGCTTGCAGCTTCGAAGTTTGAAGCGGCCTCGGGTTTTAGGGGTTGAGGGGTCCTTATGGGAAGATTCGGGCTCCGGAATTCGTCTTCAGTACCTTCAGGCTCCCGGGCCTTAAAGCCGCCTCCATACCTTCAGGAAATTAAGAGCCCGAGGGGTTCTTCTTTCTTTGGAGCCCTCTTTTGGGAGCTTCCACCTTGGGGCACCAGGGTACACTTCGTCCTTTTTTCGCAGTGTTCAGCTTTTTTATAAAAAACCTCGTAGAAACTCGACTGTCGGACCCCAGTCGCCCAATGCAGTCCTTCAACTCCGCCACCCTCGTAGTCCGTATCTGTCAACAACCCTTCGCCTCGAACCCTTAAAGGGTTTAGGGTTCAGGGGTTTAGGGGTCTTGGGGTTTAGTTGTTTAGGGTATGAGGGTTTACGGTAACCCTACACTGTAGCCTCAAACCCCGCGAACTCGACCCCTTCTAGCCCGAAGGCAATTGAAGCTCCCGGCACTCTGGTACAACCTCAACCCTAGAGACACCACGACCCCTAACCCCTAAACGTCAAGCTAAAGGAAGAAATCACATTTCGAAGTATGGGTGGAGTGGTCACAAAACATGCCAAGCCACCCGACCCCACATTCGCAAGACCCTGATTCGTACATGCCAAGCCACCCTCTTCAGCCGTCACTGCTGCCCTGACCTGAGAACTCACGATAAGGAAAGCGGGCATGGCATTTAGCGCTGCGAGCTCTCAGCACAGCTGGGCCTTTGCAATGAAATGGTTCTGCAATGATTCTTGTAAGGGTCCTATGAGGGTCCGCCTCAGGCTTCTTGTTAAGGATCTGCCAAGGGTGCTCATAAGGGCTATAAAAAAGGGTCTTATCTATCAAGGGTTCCTTCTTTGATTAAAGCACTTTTTACAAGAGCTCTGATGCGCGTTCTGGCTCCGAGGGTCAAAGCGGCCCCTTGGCCTTGGGATTGAATGCTTGTGACTTGGGGCTATAATAATGTTACAAGTTAAAATACACTAGTTTTTGCCTCAAAACCCCAGCCAAAGTTTTGAGGCCATCGTCTTTCCCCGAAGAACCCTAAACCCTAACCCCTAAACCCTAAAGCCCGGATGTGCGTCCTCAGAGCTGACCCAGAACTGGTCCCAATTTGTCCGTGGCATCGTAGGGTTTAGGGGGGTTCAGGGATTAGGAAATGGGGGACTGGGGGTTTACAGTTTACGGTTTATGGTGTCGGTTCTGCAATCCTTGATGAAGTCCCACCTCCCAGGATTAAACCCACACTTTTGGCTTTGGGACTTAGACTCGAAATTGGAGCAATAACCTGCGCCAGCACCCTGCAAGTAACAACCACACCAGGTGCCTCGTAAAGGTGCGGGCCCTCTTGGGGATCATCCATCACAGTCATGACCTGCAAAGTAGCGGTTTAGGGTTGTTCCGGGACTGCCATGCTTTTTTGGATCAAGACGGACAAGTAGAGATTGAGATACTGTTGTTATTCAACGTATAAGACAGCGTCGCCAAAAGGACCACACTCCTGATGGCAAGTGCTGACAAGTTTTATTGGTTGTGAAACTGTCGTGTTACCTTATGAGTTTCTTAGAACTTCAAGAAAGTTCCAATGACACAGCAGAAACGGATGCTGCACGGACACCAGGCGGGCTTTGGCGGAGCTTTTCCGCGTTGGTATCTTTATTGCTCCTGTAGACTGCTGTTGTCATGCCTGGCGAACACATATGTAGGGAAACGACTAAACTGCAAGCATGCCACATTCACCTCTGATTTTGCAACTCAGTACGTACTATTGCCGCTATTCTTTCGACTATTCTATTATAACTTTATCAGTAATATTTTTCATTGTTCAAAGTAATACCAATAGCAATGATAGTCAATGATAGTCCTTACTGCATCACTGCTTTCATTCTTACGGCTATTAAATAACTTTAACAGTAACATTTTTATTGTTCACAATAATACCATACCAATAGCAATGACAATCAGTACTGCTTCTATTGCAACCATTAGTAGTATATTAACGTGAAGATGTTCATTATGAAGCTGTGTGCAGCAGCTGCAGGTTTGCCATTGCTGGAAAACAGTATCATTTTGCACACTGCTGACTCCAAGCTGCTACTACGCAACCCTTCCGGTAAGGGGGTGTGTTTAGGGTTTAGAGGGCGTCCGGTGGTTCCAGAATCCGAGGTACGGGCCAAAAACATCGCAAGCTGTGAACAAGTCCCATAGGTTTTGTTTTAATGGCTTTTAAGGTGTTCTATAGCTAGCTTAGGTCCTAAGCCCTAAACTTGCCCTAAACCCTAAACGGTTGAGCCCGCCGTCATCCAGCTTCATTCAAGACTTCCGAGGATCGACCCCCCAAAGTATGTACACGAATCGACGTTTATGGGTGTTAGGCCAATGGTGCACCGATACTTGGTGGGGGATTCAAGTGGGTAGTTCTCTAAATTAGGGTCCCCTTTTTTAAGTCCCCATTATAGTACGGCACCCTTTTAACAGGGACCCCAATTTGGAAAACTACCCAAGCACGGTTTAGGTTTTTCGCTTTTTGTGACGGCCTTAACTTGGGTTTCGATTCCCGGCTCTCGGCTTGAAAGTTTAGTCCAGAGCATGGGTTTTTGGGACTTCTAGGGTTTAGGCTTTATAGGGTTTATAGGGTTTTTAGGGTTTATAGGCTTTATAGGGCTTGTAGGGTTTATAGGGCTTATAGGGTTTGGGATTATAGGTTGTGGGACTTTATACGCTTTCGGGCTCTAGGTTTATGACTGAGTCGGTTGCAATCCAGACTCCATGAGATAAACCCTAAACCCTAGCCCTAAACCCTAAACCCCAAATCCAACGGCTCCTAGATCACTCCCTGATTCGTTCACTTCCCTGAACCCACAATATGAATCAAACAACGGTTTAGCCCTTAAAGTAACCCTTCGCAAACCATCATCCCCATAACCCGCAATAAACGCCATAAGCCCTCTAATACTCTTAAGGGAAACCTTCCCTTAACCCTATACCTGAAAACCGAACTTCTATAAACCCTAAACCCTAAAGCCCCAAACTGCAAACCCATCTAAGGGGCCCCTTAAAGGATGCCTATTATTGTACCCCTTTAAAGGAACCCAGAAAGATCCCTTGTTGTTGTGTAGCAATCAACATCATCACCGAGAGGCTGCGACGCGCTTCAGACCCTTTTGCATTGAGCCTTGGGTTTAGGGTTCATAGGCTTTGTGGTTTCGGGGTTGGGTCCGTTTTTGCGGGTTATGGGGATTTAGGGTTGAAGTATTAGATTTGGTTTCGGGTTTTGTTGGGTTTGGGGTCAAGTTCTATGGCTTGGGGCTTTAGGCTTCGTCGTTGGGATTAGGGTGTAGGTTTCGTGGGGACTGTTGTTTGGGGTTTGGGGATCGGTAGTCGGGGCTGGTGCACGTTTAGGATTTATGATCCAGGGTGAATCCAGTTGCCCGGACCTTTCGGCCTTCACAACGAAACCCCAGAAGTGTCTGAAGAATTCGAAATCCCTTAAGGACCGTCTAACCACACCGCCTGAAAAAAAAAAAACACACAGCACCAACCAAAGTAACAAGACACACGAGCCAAACAAAGAACGGGCAACACACAACACAAGCATGCACCCCTCAACTGCAGAAAGACAACTAAGCACGCAACAAAAAAGCCCAGAAGCCGGTGTCTTCGAACGGCCTAACCCCCTTTTAGTACCTTTTAAGTGTCTTCCGACGGCCTAAACCCTAAACCTTAAGAGACTGAAATCTTAAAGTGTCTTCCGACGGCTCAAACCCTAAACCCAAGAAGCCTGAAGGCTCAAAGTGCCTTCCGATTGGCTAAACCCTAAACCCCAAAAGCCTGAAATCTTAAAGTCTGTTCTCATAAAAGCCCCCAAACCCTTAAACCCTTTAAGACTGAACTAAACCCTATGAAACAGAACTCAACCCTCTAAGACGGAACTCACCCCTTTAAGACTGAACTATAAACCCCTTTACGACTGAACTCAACCCCTTTACGACTCAACTCAACCCTTTAAGACTGAACTCAACCCTTTAAGACTGAACTCAACCCCCTTTAAGACTGACCTAAACACGGAACTAAACCTTTTCAAACTGAACTCAACCCCCTTTAAGACTGAACTCAACCCTTTAACACTGAACTCAACCCTTTAAGACTGACCTCAACCCTTTAAGACTGAACTATAAACCCTTTTAAGACTGAACTCCCCCTTTAAAACTGAACTCAACCCTTTAAGACTGAACTATCAACCCTTTTAAGACTGAACTCAACCCCTTTAAAACTGAACTCAACCCTTTAAGACTGAGGTCAACCCCTTGAAAACTGAACTCAACCCCCTGTTAAGACAGACCTAAACCCCCTTAAGACAGAACTAAACCCTTTAAGACTGAACTAAACCCCCTTTAAGACTGAGCTAAAGGCCTTTAAGACTGAACTCAACCCTTTAAGACTGAACTATAAACCCCTTTAAGACTGAACCATAAACCCTTTAAGACAGACCTAAACCCCCTTAAGACAGACCTAAACCCCTTTAAGACTGAACTATAAACCCCTTTAAGACTGAACTAAACCCTTTAAGACAGTCCTAAACCCCCTTAAGACAGATCTAAACCCTTTAAGACTGAACCCAACCCCTTTGAAGACAGAGCTAAACTCCCAAAGTGTCTTCGGACGGGAGGCGGACCGACTGAAGGCCGAAATGCTCGGGATCGAGGGCCTGGCCGTCCCGGAAGATGGAGAACCTGCCAGGGCATTCCTTGAACTGGGATGAGGGTTTAGGGTTTATAGGATTTACATAGGTTTACGGTTTAGGGCTCATAGGGTTTAGGGTTTATAGGGTTTAGCACTACCAAAACCTGCTTGTTTGTAGGGCCCGTTTTAAGTCTAGATTAGGGCTTATGATAAGAACCTACAAAACCAGGTTATGGTAGGTGGGGCTTGGAGGGTTTGCAGGGCTTAGCATGTAGGGCTTAAGGTGGTAGGCTTTAGTTGGGATGTAGAATTTAGGGCTTTAGGGTTTCTGCCAGGATTTAAGTCTTTTTGATGATACCTTTCTCCGTCTGCAGAGTGACCAGGTATCAGGGTTTAGGTCCGTGCTTATCTACCTTCTGCGATTGTTCTTAGCGTGATAGTCGTACCTACGACTAATAGTCGTGCTTACGACTATGGCTTCTCTTGTCCTTTTCATGCTATGAGTCGTGTGTGATCGTGATAGTGTTTAGTTTTGTCTTGGTCGGTGCATTAATATGTGCATTTTGTGTTGGGAGAGCGCGGGGGCGCGTGGGAGGTTAGGGCTTATAACTTGCTTAACCACGTTTTCATTTGATGTGTTTGTTTGCTCCGAGAAGCTTCGCCTGTCGGTGGGCAGGCTGGGTGGGATAGTGCCATCACTTGCTGTTCTTCGTGTGTTTCGTTTCTTTAGGTATGAGGCTTTTGGTCAGCTGGTCTTGGCGTTTGGGGGAGCATGCGCTGCAGCAAGACATGGGCTTCACGCCAATCGTAGAGTCGAAGCCTTGTGCGGCCGATGATTTTGCAGGTTTGGGGCAAGTTTCTTGAGGTTTCTGGAGTGCAAATAACATCCAAACAAAGGTCCCTGCGCAGCAACCCTTTTTCAAATCGCGCCGTCAGCGGCATTGCTACCATCAGTGCTGTCATCATCGCCCTCACTGTCGGTATCATCATCGCCTTAATCATTTCCACTACCATAGTTATCATCATCGTCAATGTGTTGAGCAGTGGGCTTTCTG
>CAJNJA010052842.1:343-25091 GCA_905231915.1 Symbiodinium necroappetens
GGTTTAGGGTTCAGGGTAAATTAGGTTCCCTTTTTTAGGGTACTTACTTGTCTATGTAAGAGATGGTAACCATACAACTAGGGTACTTTAAGACAGGGTGAGCGTAGCTATGGAGCATACCTAAACTCATACTTGGCTTCAGAGTTTAATGTGAAGGACGTTCTTAAAGAGCCTTGTAAAAAACCTTTGTAGAACCCTTCTAGACCCTGGGTTACAGACCCCTGAAAAGAAGCCTTATTCTCACGTCCAGTCGTTACGACCCCTACAACTAGACCTGTTTAGGGTTTAGGGTTTAATTCCGGGTTTAACCCTAAACCCTAAGCTTTAAACGTCAAAAAAAGAGCGCAAGGTTGTTTTCGAGAGACCGGCCAAGGGCGCCGTCAGGTGCTACCACTTCGCACCTGGGCATTGGGATTTAGGGCTTCGGGGCTTGGGACCACCTCCTCTTCAGAGAGCCTGGGGCTTTGGGTTTAGAGCTTTAGAGTTTTTGGGGTTTAGGCGTTCAGGGCTGTAGGGCTTTAGGGTTTAGGGCTTTAGGGGATTAGGGGTTCAGGGTTTAGGATTAGTTCAGAAGGCCAGATCGTGCCGCCGCAGTGGATATCGCCAAGCAGCAATCTGCGTATATCACTATTATGACTAGCCTCAAGTCAAGAATCAGCCGATGTTGGCATGTCTGTTGGTTCAAGCCAAGTTTAATTTCAGGTCCCACGTGCTCCCTACGTGTCTCTCAGTGAATATCATGGAGACCTTCGATGGGACCCCTGAAGAGAAGAATGCAGTACTTGGCCTCTTGACTGAGATGGGCTACGCAGTTGAACAGGGAGCTGGGATCCCCCAGCTGCAGAAAGATGTACAAGAGCTGGGACAGGAAGCATTCATGGAGTCCATTCCGAAAGACACTGCTTTCCGGACAAGGGCAAGCTTGAGCCGGTTCGTCAAGGCCTTGATGCTGGGGGAAGCAGATCCCCTCCCAGCAGGTCTCATCGGTCCTCTTGACACAAGCGCAGAGAAAGACGAGAGGTTCCACATTATGCTGCACAATATCTTCAAGGCTGACGAAAAAGAACGCAAGTTGGCCATCCGAGTCATACATCTCTCAAGATTTGTGGACTACACGATGCAGAGCAGGCAGCATGCGAAGTTGGTCCTTCCGGAGGGCTCCTCTCTTCAGCTGATCTGCGAAATGTCTCAACATGTCAGCTTTCATCGAGTCTTCTCAGCGAAAGATCTATCGGTTAGCAAAGGTTCCGTGGTCTATTTTCACAGTTGGACATGGGGCAGCTCAGGCTATGCGGCATTTGCTGCCCGTTTGAGGCCTCCTCTTGCACCTGTACAGCCCACAGCCTGTGTCTACCACTTTTGTGGCCCAGACGCAGATCCGGAGCAAGGTGTGCTCAAGGTCTGGCACGCGCACGCCGGAGAGGTCAAGTCTGAAAATAACTTGACGAAGCTGGAAAGATACCAGTCCATGGCTGTTCTTCCGGTGGAGCGAGCGCAACTGCTCATCGAGAGCAGTTTTCGGAAATACCGCAACAAAGGCCATGCATACATAGTCCCCGAGGACTGTTCGGATCAGAAGCAGCTTCCCACTGCTCAGCACGCTGGGAGGCATGTCTACATTTCTCAGATGGAGGCCTAAACCTTAAACCCCTAAACCCTAAACCCCTAATCAATTAAGCCCTAAGCCCTTATAGACCCTAAACCCCTAAACCCCGAAACCCTGAACCCCTAATTAAGCCCTAAGCCCCTATAAACCCTAAACCCCTAAACCCCGAAACCCTAAACCCCTAATTAAGCCCTAAGCCCCTATAAACCCTAAACCCCTAAACCCCTAAACCCTAAACCCCTAGTTAAGCCCTAAGCCCCTATAAACCCTAAACCCCTAAACCCCGAAACCCTGAACCCCTAATTAAGCCCTAATCCCCTATAAACCCTAAACCCCTAAACCCCTAAACCCTAAACCCCTAGTTAAGCCCTAAGCCCCTATAAACCCTAAACCCCTCCCTTACACCCCGAACCCCGAATTAAGCCCTAAGCCCGTATACCCTAAACCCCTAAACCCCTAGACCCCGAACCCCTAATTAAGCCCTAAGCCCGTATACCCTAAACCCCTAAACCCCTAGACCCCGAACCCCTAATTAAGCCCTAAGCCCCAATACCCTTTGCCCCTAAACCCCTAAACCCGGAGGAGCAGCTCTGTGCCGATCCGGGGGCCTTGGTAACTTTGGTTCCCCAGTAGTAGCCTTTTGCCCTTTTTTGGTCTTCCTGGGCTCCCTTGGCAAAAACACCGGATACTGGGAAAAACGGTACCCTTATCGGTTGAGGGATTGGGGTTTAGGGGTTTTAGGCTTTAGGGTTTAGGGGTCTAGGGTTATTATTAAGGGGCTGCTGGGGAACCTAGGTGAATGAGCCTCAGAAGTTTGATGCCAGTGCCGATCTGGAAGCTGTTCAACATGAAACTGCGGATGGTGGGCGCAATGGGTTTTGCATCCGCCTGCACAATGTTCCGGCAAAAAACCTGAAGTTTGGAATGAAGGTGAAGGTCAAGTTGCCGGATGAACGTCTGGCGTATTTTCAGCTGGACAGCCATTGCTGCGGAGTCTGGGTTGCTGTTAAGAAACTTAATTAAGATACCATATTGGATTTTGGGTTTAGGGTTATATATACAGTAGACAAGCGGGCTTCCTCATTATTATTATTATTGTTGTTGTTATTGTTATTAATATTTTATTATATTATTATGATTACTAGTAGTATTAATAGTATTGTTATTATTTTTTGTTATTATTATGATTATTACTATTACTAATATTCTTATAGCAACTTAACTTAAGTTCCTTAGCAGCAACCCAGGTGTGCTCCGACTCCCGGAGGGCTCATCGATCGAGGTCGAGTCGCACTCTGAGGAGTTCCCTGAGTCGAGGTTCACCAGTAGTACCCTTTTGCCCGCTTTTTTTTGGGAGTCTCCGTAGTAAAGGCCGAATATTAGGAGCAAGGAACTAATACTAATAATCATAATCACAATAATTGTTGTTATTATTACTATCATTCTTACTATTATTAATTGTTATCATTCCTCATTTAATTTTTCGTACTGATTCCGATTATTATGATAGTTGCTGTAATTATTATTCTTGTTATTATTAGTATTGTTATGATTATTGCTATCATTAATTATTACCATTAATATTAATATTACTATTATTATTATTCCCTGAGGGTCCAAAGGCACTAACCTTTGAGGTTCTACCGGGTCATTCCACGTAGAGGATGTTTCAGAGGATAATTCCATCCTGAGGACAATACCGATGTAAACAAACATGGCTTGTGAAGATGCTGCACTTTGATCGGCCGATTGTTTTCTGATGCTCATGCATTTCCATCATCCTTCGTCCGTCATGACCAGCTGACCTTACGATGCTCTGCTTATGATCGTGAGTTTGCAACATCGGAAGTCACACAAATGTCAGACGAGCCACGAATTTCAGAGGCGTCCTCGGCATCGTCATGGCACATCTGGAAACCTCAGTTGTTTTTGGAGTAAATGCTAAAGCGAACCCCACTATCCAAGCTCAGACTCAAAATTTTGGGACGGGAAACTGGCTGAAAACTCGCTGCAGAAAGCTGGACTCCAGAGTGGCTCGATGGCAAGCCCGGGCTAAAGCTTTGCATGTGGACATATAGGACTCGTCCCGGAAGGTGTGCGAATATTTTGGATTGTGTCCTTGGCTAGCTCATGTACATGTGAACAGAACCCCAGCATCAGTGCAAAAGAAAAGCTTAAGGCTGGATCATCCATGCAGCCATCCATCCAAGCCATGTGCACAATCTCTTGCATTGCCTCGTGTCAGAACAGTTCACATAATCGGTATGATCATGTACATATGTGTCGTGCACAATCATGCCTAGCAGCGTGGATCTTGGGTCTGAGGATCCAGTGCAAATCCCCAGACCGTGCAGCTTGCTTTGCAAGTAGAGCATATGCCACACCAAACTTGTCCTCGGAGAAGAGATCAGAAGTTTTCACAAAAAAAGCAATCATGCAAGCGAATACGAAAAAGTAAGAAACATTTAAAGGCAATCCTTCTGAAATGCATCGAACTGTCGGATGCCTCCACGAGGCCGCTTCGCTCCTCCATTTGCATATACTTTCCATATCTTTCCATCCTGTTGAAAAGTTCGGCGAGCCAATACCTGAATGGTTGGAGCGAGCAGTCGAGCAAACACATGCATGCATAATTTTCGTAGAGTCACACTGCTTTGGCCATCGTCTTCATGTAGTCGCTCCGAAGCTCAGGACGGTCCCTGTAGAGCTGAAGGACACGATAGGCCAGCCAAGCAATCACCACCCGGGCCTAAGCTGAAAAAGGCTAAACGGCTACCAGCAGTTGTACCCTGCATGAAGCCAAGCAGCATTATGCCCTTTCATAGTGAGTTCGGCATACCCGGTCACGGAATCGCGAATGTTCGACGGCTTGAACTCCGGCTGCGAGTGCCTCGGCGAAACAACTCCGATATGATCTAGACGATACCTGTAACGAAATTCGTGCGACTTAGAAACTCCACTTTGTGTTCACGGGCCCAGGAAACGAAATCCTCGTATGCCATGGCCAGGCGTGTACTCAATGTCTCCTTCTTTGTCGTGCCCGGTGGAGCCATCCATAAGTCCTGAGCTCGAGTTTTATAAACAGTACAACATATCGGCCAGGGACATAACCTAGACATTTGTATATGTATATATATATACACACATCATGATCATACATGTACATGCATAACATGACATGCGTCCTCAATTTTCACCAACTCCAGAATCGTTGACCCAGCGGTCCACAAGCATAGCCCCAGGTTCAGAGTATGTAAGGTGCAGAACTTGATGATGGAATGGTGAAATCCATGCACCTTCAGGAGGTGGCCTTAGATGCAATGCTCATGATTGTTACAAGAAGATCGTACCCAGGTGACCATCATATACACATTGCAAAGCCAGTGTTATATTTCCCAGCATCATTTCTCTCCACGAAAAGGCTTGCAGATAGACTCAAACTCCGAAAAACTTCGGCGTCTTCGAAACGGCACCTGCGAAGGAAAGTGCAGGTAGTCCGAGTCCACAGCTAGACACTGGTGGCAGATCGCTGAGCAATTGTAGGCAGCACCCAGATTGAATAATTCCTGGATGGAGGCTTTCAGCAAATGCGGGCTAGGGAGTATGTAGGCCTGGTAATGCTCATGATTGCGGACAACAGACTTTGCAGAATTTCCAATCCGACCTGATTTCGCAGAGCCCAGCCCTAGGGAAGGTGTAGCAGTCGGATCCACAAGCTTCGTCAGGGTCGTTGCTGATGTCTTCTGGTCGAAGATGGTCTGGTTCAAGGTGCAGTGGAGCACGGCCAAGAAAACAAAAGTTGAACGAAGCCGCTATCTAGGTCGGGGCGAGCAGGCTAGCATAGTGCATTCTGGAACACAGCAGTACCGAGCTCAATCAAGCCGAGGCACCGGGCGAAGATATGCTTGCATAGTTCCAAACCCTGTGCTTAGAGCCTGAGATAGATTTTAGGGTTTAAGGTTTCGGGTTTAGGGTTTAAGATTTGTTATAATTAAGACTACTAGTCAACATTATTGGGGACTAGGTGCCTGCACTATTCACTTGACCAAGTTGCGAGTCTGATTACCACCATTGGGAACCGATCTTGCACTGCATCCAGCATAAGATTCAGTGATAGCACATTGATCTTAGCACCGTTGTCCAAATACCGGGCATCGTCTCCATGCAAGCCCAGCGGCAAGCCATCTGGCGGTGCCATCGGCGGCCAAGCTATCTGGCTACTCGTCTGAGCGTGGAAGTGGTCCCAGAAGTTCCTCAATGCAGCGGGTGGTTTAAGCTCGTTAGTCGTCCTTCCTGATGCAGAGCATTGAGTATGTCGTGGGGCAGCACGATTGGCATTTACCTGAGATTGTTCAGACACAAACGAATCATGAATCGAAGCTAGCTCGGCTGGCATGGTATGCCTGAGACAAGAGTCCTGTCCACCACCTGGCAGGCTCCGCGAATCTTCGTTCGGACAGGCGCGGTCACCATTCTGATGTTCACCTGACAGCAGTGGCCGATGTAGCAGTGCATGGATGTTCAAGTAAGCCGATGGCAGTTCATAACATCTCTGGGCTGCTAACTTTGCAAGACTGTGAGCGTCGCAGAACATCTCTTTCGATGTTGGAAACATGTTCGCCACTTTTGCCAGCAGTGGCCATCGACATCAACCCACGGCCAGGCACCACATTGTTCGATCGATAATCCTGGCGCCGCGGATTCTGAAGCTAGTCACAATTGCTGTTAAGGGTTTCTTTAGGGTTTAGGCTTTAGGGTTTAGGCTTCAAGGTTTAGGCTTTAGGGTTTAAGCTTCAGGGTTTAGGGTTTAGGCTTTAGGGTTTAAGCTTCATGAGTTTTGGGTTTAGGCTTTAGGGTTTAAGCTTCAGGGTTTGGGGTTGTGGCTCTAGGGTTATTAGGGGTTAAGCTTCAGGGCTTAGGGTTTATTAGGGTTTAAGGTTTAGGGTTTTCGGCTCCCAGTCCAGCAGTGCAGCATGAGCCAGCTTCTGAGCGGCAGTGTAGCTCAGCTCCTGAACAAGAACCCTTATAAAGGTAGTAGAAACTGCAACTTAAAATTTGATATAACATTTGGGCTAGCTTAGGGTAGGACACTCGGGGTTTAGGGTTCAAGTCCTAGGCTATGGGGATAGGTTGAGGGCTAGTTTAGATTCCGGGTTGTCACGATTAATAGTTTCAGCTCCAGTCCCCGGCACAGATCATGGTCTGCAGCCTTTTCTGCAGATAGCTTCCACCTTTCCCAGCATTTGGCCTTTCTCCTGCGAGGGATTTGCGAACGTGCCATTATCATCATATCTTGCCACTCGCACCCAAGACACTAGCATATGCACTCGAACTGTTTTCTCTCTCGCCTCATGATCAAGATTTTGAGGCTCGCACATATGCAGGGTCCCCCGCATCATGTGAAGAGAGGCACTTGCAGGCCCCACATGTAGGAACAACATCATCGTCATGACGATCAGCATGCACCAAACTCGCCGTGAGGTGCATGCACAACCCTTGGCCTAGAGCTGCAAGACTAAGGCCGCCCACTGCCCCAGATCACATGCCTTGCATTATGTATTGGACATGAAAGCTCTAGCATAGAGTGCATGCTCGCGTGTATGCAGAGGCGGCCCCTGCAGCTTGCCAACATGTGTAGTGTCACACATCAGCACATCAGCGAGGGTCGAGTGCTCCCTCACACTCCACCTCACTCTAGCTTCGCCGAAGACTTGGCTCTTGCAGTCTTCTTTGGGGCCGGTTCGACCTAATGGTACAAGATAAAGCAAGCGGACAGCGAAGCCCATGGTCAGGACATGTTAACTCTAGAGACTATCATTCCACCAAGAAACATAGAGAGTCTTGATGGCCTTGATCGCGATCCCATAGCTGTCGATAGCTTTGCTCAAGTCATCCACAAACGGCTTCAACACAGCCTCGTCTTTGATACCTTCGACACATTTCATATCCAAGGCGTCCGTCTTCTGCTGCACTGGGGCGATGTGGAAATCGATCTGGCTCATGTAGCCTTCTGCCATCAGCTGGGACCTGGCCGACTATGTTATCTTTGGTCTGAGGGGCAATAGCATACATACTATAGCTAGCTAACAGATTCCTTATTTTAGGGTTGGGGTTATAGGGATGTAGATGTCGACATGGTTTGTGGTGGGAACAGGCTCATGTAGCCACTATATTATTGGGTCTTAGGGGCAATAGCATATATATTAGATTCCTTATTTTAGGGTTGGGGTTTTGGATGATATCTAGCACATATATGTAGATGACAGGGTTTCTGGTTGGAATAGTTCAAGGTTTGCTATCGGATCGAATGTTTGGGGTCTGGGGTTGGCAAAGAGTTTCGGGCTTGCTGGTTAAGAAACGATCATGGGCTCAGGCGTTTTTCGCACTATATATGTATTGAGGGTCTGGGGTTAAAGGGGCTTGTGGTTTCGAAACGGTCATGAGCTCGAGGGCTTCAGACAATACATAGGCTAAGGGACCCCCGTTCGCGGTTTTGGACCCTTAACCCTAAACCCTAAACTAAACCCCAAGGCTTAAGCCCTAAACGGTCTTAAACCCTAAAAGCCCTAACCTTGCACCCCACACCCTAAACCCAATAAACCCCAAACCCGAAACCTCAACTAAACCTTAAACCCGAAACCCTATAAACCCATAACCGTGCACAACACTGTGCAACATACATCGGAATGTCGACCTCATAGTGTATGGGATGATTGAGGATATTTCGGTTTAGTTTCTAGGGGCTTAGGGCTTAGGGTTTAGGGGGTTTTATGGAGACAAGCGGCGCTTTCCGAACCTCCGTGGGCTTTGCAAGATCCTCCTGAATCACTCGCTTCCCGTAGTTCCCGTCCGTAACCGTGGACCTGCCCACCTTAATCTTCGACTGTGCCTTGCCAGCGTAGTTCGGTGTCTTTTTCTCCTTCTTCTCCTTCTTCTCATTCTTGTTGTTAGTCTTGTTTTCGCCGGTGGCAGCAGTCAAGGTTCGGTTCATCACATTCAGCTCCGGGGCCTCCGTGGCTTGCCTGATATATTAATTTATAAGATTACAGGGAAGGACTACATGTAGGGCTATGAGTTTGAGCTGAGTAGCATGTAGGCCCTCGTCTGGGCACCATTCAAACTGCCAGAAGCCCGGAATGTGTCCTCCTTGTCATCCTGCATCTGCTTGGTGATAGAGGCCTCGTTGAAGGTCAGGAACATCTGGTAGTCCTGAGCGATAGTTATCCCACACGAAAGCTCAGGATCGGAGGCAACTACCTGGAAGCTACACTAGGATGCCTCATTACACGATACAACTTAAGCTAAGCATAATATCCAGATAAAGTGAAAATGATGGCCAGTTTATCCTGCTATATGCTGCCGGTTTGCCTCCTCTTCTGGAAAGTCGGGATGCCGGTACCAGAAAGGGCAATTTTCATAGCAATCGCCCTTGCTGGCTTGCTGCTCTTTGCGAGTGTTGCGAAGCTTCTCTGCGAGAACTGGGCCATGCTCCTCCCTCAGGTCCTTAAACCTCTTGTAGACTTCCTTGCCCGTGCGGATGGTGCTGTCCTTTGAAGTCACCGTGCGGACGATTGTGCTTTGCAGCCAATCTTCGCGGGAGTCGCAATAAGCTTCGAAGAGGGCTTTATTCGCTTTGCGATCTTAGTCGATGAAGAGCCAAAAAAAGTCTAGGGCCGAGGTCTAGGGTCGAGGCATACATTTAACAGTACTAGTAATTATATACTATAGAACCCGAACATTTCACCGAGCAGCTCCCTTTAGCCGCCTTCATCTTCTCCATGACCTCTTCGGGGCAGTCATCTCCTCGGCATACACGAAAGGTAGCTCGTAGCCTAGTAATCAGGGGTGCACTTCCTCGGTTGTAATTAAGACAAGCCTCTCTCGAAGGTTCGGGTCATCCTGTTATAGATTCGCTTCCTGGCGCTCTTCGCAACCAAAGAATGAGCAAGCTTCCTCGGGTCGCCGGCAGGCAGCTGGGCAATCTCTGGGGCCATGTTCAACTTGGCGATGTCATCTGTGGCGGCGGCATCCAGCTGCTCGGCCAAAGCCAGCACTACAGCCTGCACGTCTTCCTGTGGAACAGGAATTAATTTAGGGTACAGGTTTTTTTTTTTCGCTTTTCGGGTTTAGCCTTCAGGGGCTTTGAATTTCGGGTTTAGGCTTCAGGTTCAGGCTTCAAGGGCTTTTTAGGGTTCAGGCCTCAGGATCAGGTTTGGTTTTTTTTTAGGGCTTAGGCTGCAGGTTCAGGGTTTGGGGTTTTTTAGGCTTTAGGCTTCTGGTTTGGGGAGGTTTTAAATTTTAGGCTTTAAATTTAGGCTTCAGGTTCAAGCTTCTGGGTTTATTAGGGTTTAGGCTTCAGGCTTCAAAAGTTTTTATCGGGTTTAGGCTATAACATTTATATTATAATTTAGGGTTTAGGGATTATGTAGGGTTTAACGAGAATCAAGCCTTTCAAGATCCGCCATCCCAACACAAGATATCAGGCCTCGTCAGTAACACCACTGCCCTGCTTCCGAACTCTGGCTGTAGTGGAAGCCGGCGGGGTCATCTTGGTCACCTGCTGGGTCGTTTTCATCGGGGACACAGGCATCGCGGTAGTTGCACCAGGAATAGGAGTCGCCCCCAAGTCCTTCGAGTTTGGGGTTTGTGTGGCTTGGGATTTACCAGCAGGGAGTTGGGTGTTTTGGGGTTTAAAAATTTGGGTTTTATGAAAGGCTCATAAGAGTGAGTCCTTCGGCTTGGTCGGTGAAGGATCCACCTGCTCTTCCTTAAGCATCAAGGCCTGCAAACGGACTTTAGGGGGTCAGCTAAGGCTATAGGTCCGGTCCTTGTAGAGGATACAGTAAGTTCATAAAAAGACGCGGCGATTATTTTCGGTTTAGGGTACTCGAACGAGTACTACAACATGATCGCTTTGGGGGTAGGCGAACGGCTCCAGTACATTCGATCAGCAACATCGGTCAGGGTCTTATGCGGTTTTGGATGTATACATATTATTAAGCTAAATATGCATATATATACATATACAAATATATCTATATATATATGTGTGTGTAGCTATGTATGTATGTATGTATGTATGTATGTATGTATGTATACATACACACACCAGGTGACATAAGATGTGTGTACATGTAGCTACCTTATGCATGCATGGATGTGTACATGTTAAGACAACAGTCTGACCTCCAGCTTCTGGGTCAGCTCGCGGTCATCTAGCTCCTGCTGCTCCTGCGTGGCCACTGGCTTGTTCTGCACGTCCCCCACCGACTTGTTCTGCACGTCCACACTCGGGGCCGACTTGTTCTGCACGTCCACACTCGGGGCCGACTTGTTCTGCACGTCGTCCACACTTGGGGCCGACTTGTTCTGCACGTCCACACTTGGCTCAGGCGACTTGTTCTGCACGTCCACACTCGGCTCAGGCGACTTGTTCTGCACGTCCACACTTGGCTCAGGCGACTTGTTCTGCACGTCCACACTTGGCTCCGGTGACTTGTTCTGCACGTCCACACTTGGCTCCGGTGACTTGTTCGGCACGTCCACACTTGGGGCCGGCGACTTGTTCTGCAAGACGTCCACACTTGGGGCTGGCGACTTGTTCTGCACGTCCACACTTGGGGCCGGCGACTTGTTCTGCAAGACGTCCACACTTGGCTCAGGCGACTTGTTCTGCACGTCGTCCACACTTGGGGCTGGCGACTTGTTCTGCACGTCGTCCACACTTGGGGCCGGCGACTTGTTCTGCACGTCCACACTTGGGGCCGGCGACTTGTTCTGCACGTCCACACTTGGGGCTGGCGACTTGTTTTGCACGACGTCCACACTCGGCCCAGGCGACTTGTTCTGCTGGTTCAGGTCGTTCTCCTTCTCGTTGGCGCTTGGGGTCGTCGGTCCTGCCGGCTTCTTTCTGAGTCGCTGTGCAGCAGCATCAGCTGCATCCAGCTCGCTCCAGTACTCAAAAGTCTGGCGAAAGCTCTCCGAAGCCACGTCCTTCTCCAAGACGTAAGTAAGGAGACTGTGTAGACGACGTCCTCCAAAGCCGATGTACTCCCCGGCCTTGTCCTCCAGGTTCTTCATTTTCACATCGATGCTCATGAGCTCACCCTGCAGCCATTTCGAAGCCACATTCCTCTTCACCTCCAACCTCTCAGCTGGAAGCTTCTCCAACAGAGCTTCAGCGACGATGTTCTTAGCAGCATCCTCGGCAGTGATCTTCAGGTCTCCCAGCTGGCTCGCATATAGGTTCTTCATCTTGAGAATCTTAAACATGTCCTTCAACAACTGCTGTGTCTTTCTCACACTGGAGACTAGCCAGTCCGGGCCCTTGGAGTTCTCCAGGACCAAAACAGCTGCATCACCCTCCAAGAAGTCGGAGAGGAACCAGTCCCTCATGGCCGCAACACCCTGGCCGACAGTCGCCGACGGCTCCAGGATTGCAGTCCCAAAGTCACAGGCTCGTAGCTTCATCGCCTCGGGCAATGTCAGGACATGCTTTCGCTCGGGGCTGGGTGTGCCCAGCCCAACCCAGGGAACGGTCGTCCGCGTCTCGAGAGCAGCACCTTAGCATCGGCACGTTGCCTCTAAACAAATCGTTTTGGATCTCGTTTAAAAAAACACGTGACAGATTATTCACATGAGTCATGATAGTACACAGTATACCATACGACACTAGGCACTCTTCGGCACAACATCGGCATCCTCCTCCTGCTCCTGCTTTGTGGCCTTGCACTTCTTGGTCGGAGGGCTTCTCACCGGGGTTGCACCAGCCTTCGGTGCCCTAGCAGTCGTCGCCTTCGGTTTCGGAGACACTGCCCTGCCAGTCGAAGCTTTGCCTCGCATTCCAAAGACACGACTACCGTGTTACAAGTATATAGCTAATACAATAAATAGCTAGAGCTTTATGGTCGTCGCGTGCCTTTAAGTGCCAAAGCAGCCGCGATCTCCAGTTCCACGTCCAGAACCGAAACATCTGTCGCCGCCGAAGATCTAGAAGCCTAGGGTGATATGGAGGGGGCCACTCTATTAATTAAACTTTGTGTAAACCAGAAATTATCATCATGGACATCTAATATAATGTGGTGTACACACATACACACCCCTATAGAGCTGTGTATCTGTAATAAATATGTGTATAAATAGAAACAGATACATGTGTACATATGCACATGTACATACATATATATATATATTAATACATATTATGTGTGCATGTGCATGTACAATCACATGATCACGGGTCTGTATATAGATATATAGATTCGACACACAGAGACACATCTGCATGTCAACTATCGAGCAAATTTGAGAATCTAATCATTGTAACATATTGTCTATCTGCATATCTTTAGATATATATATATATACACACATCTCTGTATGTGTACATGATATATATATATATATGATGTGTTATAAACAAAACAAGTCATTATAATCAACTTCATATATATATATATATATATGCACACATGTACTAAACAGACATATGTTATGTGTATATACGTATATATATATATATATATGTATATGTATGTATGTGCTTGGATTTACCTACAGTCGCCATTGTAGTCCCTTTTGGGGTTGCCTTATATAGAGAGATATGCATACACAAAAGGACAAAATGAATGTATTACATACATACATATATATATATATATAGGTACATATATAAAAAAATATGTATATTCAGGCATGTGCACCACTTCTCTGGTGAAGCCTGACACTGCGATGCCAAAGTGGCTGGGTTTGGGGTGCTTAGGGGGTTGTTCAATAGATAGGCTGGAATTCGATTGTGATTGAGTTGTGCTAAGGATCCGAGGCTTGCGGCTTAAGTGGTTTATTTTTCTAGGGCTAAGGGGATCTATTGGTAGCCAATGGGAGTGTTTCCTAGACAAGGCCAATGGTTCTTCTACCAGTACAGTATTGAAGCCACTCTGCTCGCCCTAGAATTCCAGGATGCTAGGATGAAATACGATAAACTCTCCTGGCTAATCCAACTGAGGGTGTGCGGCCAGTGCATACGAGCAGCTTGGGACTCTGACGAATCCGGCTTGCGAAGGTGGTAAGGTGCCGCCCTACCTGCCTTCCCCATTGCTTAGCTGCTCCCGTGCTGCTGTGTGCACCGGTCTAGAAGGCTCTTTGAGCAAACTGTTCGACACATGGGACACATTTTACAATGGAGGACTGGGCTCCGGGAAGTTCCCGCTAGTTCCCGCTAGTTCCCGCTAACTCCTTGAAAGACCCTACATAGCAAGGCCTTTGAAGGCTAGTTCCCGCTAGTTCCCGCTAGTTCCCGCTGACCCCTTCTGGGAGATCGTGCCCTGACCCCAGGAAACCCTTGAACCTCGCTCACATCGTTCCCGTTTACATGTAGAAGTGCCCCAGGCAGTCCCTAAAACCCTTCTGAGCAAGCCCTAATGTAAACAAATCCCTTGTCTTGGCTAAGCCCTGCAAGCCTGAGCTGTCCAAAGACCATTCTGAGCAAATCCTAATGTAAAATCCGGATCCCTGTATATTTAAACTACTGCTGAGCAGGTGTTTACAAGGGCCTCTATCCGTACCGGTGTCTAGCAGATCGATTATCATGCATGCACAATATTATCGTCTAGATTATATATGTATACAATAACATACGATACGTATATTAGGTCGTATACACATACTAGTACATGCATGCATTATAATCGATCGTAACCCCAAGAGGTGCTCCTTTCGGTTGGACAAACCCATGGGCCACACACCCCGGTATATATAAACCCTCGATGTGCACGAAGCTAAGGCGATCGATATCTACATCTGGACCCTGGCGAGCACCGGTCTGCACACGAGCTTTGGATTTGCGATGCTGCTTGGCAAGATATCGACTGGAGGGATCCCACAACAATCGAAATCCAAGTAGATATCTAGGTCTTGCACTATGGATTTGTGCTAGTACTAGATTTTAGTGGATCGGCTGTTTAAGTTTCACTAGCTAGGTCCCCATGATGGCAGTCTCGGGTTCTTGCAGGATCCGGAGTCGCAACCTCAGGGTTTGTTTAGGGGTTTGGGGGGGTGTCTTTACATTAGGGGCTAGAGTCATCTATAGCTATCAAATTAACCGAAACCCAGCTTGGCACTGTCATGGGCCATCACCGGAGCTAGGATAAGCTCACCTCGAACTCAGCCTCGGCGAATGGGATCGAGGATTTTTGGGGTTGCTTTGGGGTTGCCTCGGTGGGGTTTGGAGTGTAGGACGGTTTGCTGGCCTTATTAAACCCCCATGATCTAGGAGTCCTAAGGATCTCTGGCAAAGCTAGTATATGTATATATATATATATACATGATACTTTATCACTGTAGATAACAATATGAAAATAGAAAATGGGGACTGGGTAGGGTTTGGGTTTTCGGTGTTTTCAGCCTAGTAGGAGTCGAGCTGGATGGGTGTTTGTGCGTGTGAACACGACCCTTCTAATCCCTCAAGACCACAATGCCTGAAGTCGAACTAAGCTGCTTCATGAGGTGTACCTGGATGCAACCCCCCAAAAAAAGGCTTAAGCTTTACTTCATTTGATAAGGCATCCAACAGCAAGGTCACTGGGCCCTGGTAGCATTGCTCACCCAAACCCTACACTAGGGGTGGGTATGGTTTAGAGTTGAGGGTTCGGGGTTGAAGAACTATGCTATAACTTATGTGGGGACACAAACCCTCGACAAGTTCCGAATTCCGGAAAAACCCTCTAAAATCCCGTCACGAACATACACATACCTATATATCTATAAATTACATATATATATATTCGCGCGGATTGTCATATCGATATTACATGTGCATAATTGTAAAGACACACCTAGATAAATTATATGATATATATATATATATGTATATATATATACATACGTACATATGTATAAACTGTTATTTGTATAATATTACTAGTATGTATATATATATATATATATTGCATATCATATAACCGGTACCATATTTTGAGGCAGCCGCTGGCGATGAGGATGCGTCCACAGGATCGCGATGACATTCATGGATGTGGCCTGCTAAAGATCTAGGTTTAGGGTTGAGGGCTTGGGGTCTAATAGGTTAATAGGGTTTATCTTAATTTATAAGGCCTTTAAGGAATTATACCGTGGGGTTTATATACGGCTTCGGCTTCTACGGTTTAGGGTTAATTATCCGCCTGAGTAACCCTAAACTCCTATAATATAAAACCCTAGCTGGAACCTTGTATGCTGGAACAAGGAAGCCTTACAATACTATACCCGAAGCTCGCTACAATCTCGAACTGGTTACAGACCTAAACCTTGAACCTGATCCTCAAACCCTAAACCCTAACCCCGAAATAGCACCTTACCAGAAGCCCGATACACTCTCGAATACCTACGAACCGGCTGTGGCAGTTGGTTTTATGGGAAGAATTGGATAACGGCTTAACATATACGGTTCTTCAGGGGTCAATGGCTTGAGGGCTCGTGACTTGGATTGTTTCTTTGTTTGCATGGTTTGAAGCTAAGGATCTACATGCTTGTCAAGTTTCGCAATAGGGTCGAAAATATTCGGCTTTGACATTTCATATTTAAATGATCGAAGTCATAACTCCTAAACCCCTCGCTACGTTTTCTACCTACCACGACTAGCCTTAGGGCTCTCGGCGGGCGGGAGGGGGGGTGCCCCAATAGTGTGGGGGAGTGCCCCAGTCGTGCAAGAAGTCACGGCTGCAGACATGACCCAGTGTCGGGAACATGAGCACTTCATCGCCGTGCAGGTGCCATGTCATCCTCGTCCCGATCACGAGACATTGGGTCGCCCCTTCGCAGTCGGACGGTGTTGGCGGCGACTGTCGCAGCGACTGCTTTTGCGGCGTGAAACCCGGGGAGTGCCAACGGTTTCCGCCCAGGAGCCGTTTCTTGCAATGTTGCCTTCACTGGCATCCACATTGGTGAGCCAGGAGCTGGCCAAGCGGTTGACCGTATGTGGACAGAGCATGCCGAAAAAAAAACTATTATAATTAATACCTAAACCTGAAACCCCTGTGGACCCTCTAAGTTCTTAAGAATTACATTGTATAGATCTAGAGTACGGGTTATTATTAGTCAGCCAGCAAGATATGTATATATGACCCATGCATGCCCAATTAGGCCGAAGCTATCTACTTTACCACGAGGCCCCTAAGGCTCCCCTATATCGCTAAAGATTCAATGCCGTGACATCGAATCGTTAGCACCTAAACCCTAGGCCTCTCAAGTCCTAGAAAACATCCCTACCTAATACCCGAAGCTAGTAATATAAATTTATAAAATATTTATACTGATTTAAAATAGTTATATAAATATTATATAATATATAATAATATAACCAGGACCCCTAAGGCTTCACTACATCTACCTGTACTGGCTGGCATCTAGTCGTCATCCAATGTTAATGCTCCGACATTTAAACCCGAGACCTCCTATCTCAATCCCTAGGCAAAAAAACTAAGGCTCCCTCCCTAGAAGAGCTGTTCCATTCAGCTTCGCGGGCTGGCCAGAAACCCCAATTGCAACCCTAACCTCTAGCCGGGCTACGGGGTTTTGGCAGGGTCTATGTGCTATATCTAGCATTCTGGAGATGGAATCCGGAGCGACTTCATTCGAAGATTGGAGGAGGCCTAGGCCTAGGGTTTATGGGTTATACGGAGTGGAATATTTAGATCTGGATCCTCTATAGCTAGATCGGGGCTCGAGTTTCAGGTCAATGCATTCCGGTGGAACATCCTGCTTCCTCTACTCTATATACCCCACACACGTATGTATGTATATATATATATATATAGATATTCCTAGCTGCTAGAGACCTCCAGCTTCTGGATTTGGGGTTGTCGGTTGTACGGCTTATTTGGCCTAGTACAGGCAACTAGGCGGGGCGTTTACCTAGGTAGAGGTGATTTCGCTAGGGATCCGAGAAACCCGAAGCCTACACATGGCTTAATTCTCCAATTACCCCAAACCTAAACCTTTCTCAAACCCTAGCGGCCGAAACCCCGAAACCTAGAGATAAGGCCCTGCAAACCCCCAATGCAAACCCAAAGCTCTTAACTTAAACTAAAGCCTAAACCCCAAGCTCCAATTAACCGTACCATGCCTGCCGTCTGCCTCGAAGACCGCGTGCATCCCAAGCCCTGGGCCGAGGGCGGAGATAATAAATTATATCGCCTTTGATGTTCATGACTTCATTTTCAGGTTTGATTTTCAGGTTTCGGCTTTTGAGCTTTCGAGGGCTTAAGCTTAAGTGACGATATACAGTATATATATCAAAAGATGCACCACTATGTCTTCATTGAATGCAGGGGTGCTGCTGCTCGTACTACGTAGTACTATTTCATATACATTGCATATTATAACAATATCACACAACTTTGAACTTCGACTGATTATTATTTTATTATTATTATTATATATATATATAATTATCAGTCGAAGTTCAAAGTTGTGTGTATGTAAAAAGAGCTCTATATATATATATATATATAGGTTATAACTGTTGGGTCCTATGGGCTACGATCTTCAATGACTGGGGCGGGTTAGCTAGGTATACTGCACTTAGGCCGATGTTGGGTTGCGGGCTTTGGGGTTTCTCGCGAATCCTGAAACTCATCGTCCAGCAAGACTCCGACTCCTAAACCACTCGACCTCAACTCTTGATCCCGAACCCTCAAACCTTGTTGCATACTTTAAATCGAGCTAGATCCTGCAACAGCCCGGGCCTTCTACTAATGATTCTGGGTGCCCCAGCCTCGCATCCTCATCTGCTGCCACCTCGTCAGCCTGAGAGGACACGGGAGGGGGATAGACATGTCTGTCGTGTACAAGTTTTGAATCTCGCTATAGCTATGCAATTAATTATATCAACACTTGGTGTAGGGTCAGCATGATCATGTCCTTGGGGCGATTTTAACCCAGGGGATCCCCGGAGCAAACTAGGCGACCCGGTTAGGTGAAGCCCTACTATAAGAGCTGCTCAATACTACTTAGAATTTGTATAATTAAGGTGCATAAGCTAAAGCTATGCTGATAAGGGGGTGGTGCTTCCGGGTTGACCACGAACGAAAGCAATGACCTACAAGAAATCGCGCAAGAATCCGAAACCTCAGCATGGATTTTGAGTCCAGAAACGGATCCAAGGATAATCGATATCTGCTGCAGCTTCCAGAGAAGACACCAGAACGGCTCCTGGGCGAGGCATTGCATAACTGCTGTCGCCTACGGGTCCACATAGGCTTAGGGTCTAGGGCTTAGGGTTGAGGGTTTAGGCCTTACGTTGTAGGGCATAGGGTTTCGGGTTTAGGGTTTCGGGTTTAGGGTTTAGGGTTTAGTTGCATCTGGGCCATCACAAAACTTTCAGAATGACAATCTTAATCTTGCCCAGGGTCATTCAGAGTTGCTGGTATAGGCTCCAGGCAAGGCTCTGCACACAATATGCAGACTTCAGGTCACATCGTGTCGACGTGTTTTTTACAAGCACATGAAGTGGCTGTTTCTTGAAGTGTCTGTACATGTGATTGTACTGCGACGTAGCTTGTACATATAAGCAGTTTACTTTGAGGCTCATGATCGGATCAACAGATATTTGCAAGCTGGCACAGCTATATACACTAATGCATGCATGCATGGTCTCTTTCCATACACCCTCTTGCCACGTTCAGTCCCCCCACTTCTGGAGGATGTGTGGCCGTGTGCAACACCCATCCCGGATGAATTGCGACATGTGGATTAGCATGAGCCCAGCACTCCAGTCAGGCCGTTTCCAGTGCTGTGATGGCGAAGTTATGCAGTCTAGATCGGTCAGTACTATGGAGTCACGGGCCTAACGAGTGCCGATGAGGCTTCGTCCTAGCCGTTGAAAGTGCAACGGGTTACCTAGCACATGGCAGTAGCTGTACCACCACGGCAAAAAAAGGCACCATGCCCATGCTTGGGATCCTGATCTCAAACCTCTTCTAAGTCCTGAACTCAAGCCATTTCCAAATCCCGAACTTAAAGCCCTTGGATTTGTACCCTCCAAATCTACCTAGCCTTAAGCTTGAACCCAAACCCTTCTTAATGCCGACCCCCAACCCAGTCTAAAGACTTGATCATGGAGGTTGGAATTTCGAAGGTTTGATCCCATGATCATGAGCAGGCGTGCAAGGGATCACAGGCTTGACTTGGTGATAGGCCTAGGGCAATATCGGTAGCTAAAAGCCAATGCTTGATGCTGCTAAGCTTGCCTCTACCTTAACTTTAAGCGGTCACCCTGCGGTCTAGGCAGATCTATCTCATCACTTCTTGCTCTTCTGCTGGCTGGCCATCCAGTCTTCCTGGACAAACCGGAGCTTGGCGATATTCGCTGGGTCTCTCTCTAAATAAATAAAAAATAAATAAATAAATATATATATATATATTCTGTAGATATGTGTATATATATATATATATTATTATAAGAATTATATATATATATTAAATATTTATAGGTCCGATTTAATTTAAATTTCTGTAGGATATTTCTTTAGGTATGAGGTTTAGGAGAAAGGAACAGCTGGGAGTAGGAGTGTTCCAGCCCATTGATGCTACCGGGATTGTTTTTTATGATCTAGAGTTGCTAGGGTTCGGGGATCAAGCTTAGTCGTCGATAGTTAAGCCTTGGCTCAGGATTGGGGTTGAGGGTTACGGGAGTGCTGTTCTGCTTCAAGAAAGCAATACAGCATAGATTGGGGGATCATGTAGCAGCTTCCGACTCTCACTATCGGGGGGCCCGAACTAAAGGAACTACAAGCTAGAGGAACTACAAGCCAGACAGTCCTAAACCTCGACCCTGCAGTCTAGAACCGCGCTGGAGCTCAGAAATTGAAACCGTACCCCCGACCTGAAGCTATCCTTGCACCCAAACCTCGAGTCAAGTTTCAGCTCAAAGAAACATCCATCTATCTAGGCAAGCGGCGTCCACAGGCTCAACATCACCAGACCATCCAGCCAAGAATTTGGCCAACTCCCACCTGCAGTGCGGTTAAACAGCATTGAAGGACACAGTACCACACAACCCCGGTATTTTAAAACAAATGCTGAATCCGAATATTGAACCAGGCTGCGATCGTGCCGGCCCACCGTGCTTGTTCCACGACACCGATGCTCCTTTTCCACTGGCGGCCTCGCTCCCGACCTTGTGCGAAGGCATGGGCCTAGCTATGCGGTTTAATTTAGGGTTTAGGGTTATTATTATTATTATTATATATTAAATATTTATAGGTTACTATTATAGTTTATTATTAGGGTTTCGGCTTTGTACTTGTAGTTACTGCTGAGATCGAGCGGGTGGCTTGGTTTGCCTCAGCATCTTCTCGACGGCAAACTCGCTGGACGTAGTAGGTGGAGGTGTCCAAACGAACCGATATTGGGTTGATGATGGGGTTGTCCACAACACCACGGGGTGGCCAAACTGTGTAGGTCCTTAGCTTCAATTCTCACATCTACAAGCAGAAATAAGAGCTAGATATACAACCATAACCCGGTAACCCGACCGTTTAAAACCGAAAAAATATAATAATGCAAATTAAAGAACTATAGTTATAAGTATATAATATGTATATATATATACATACATATATATGTAAGTAACCCGGTACCCCAATATTATACTAAGCAGGACATGCTACTTGCCAGTGAACCCCACGGGTGGCTGAAGGTCCTTGTGAGATTCTGCATACGACCTGATGACGATCACATTCGAGTCTGCTTGGGACTGCCTCCTTTGCATGGATAGGTGGGATTCGGCGGGTCTTCGGCTTTGCTTGAGCCTTCCCCTTCGCTTTAGCTTTCGCCTTTGCCTTGGGGCGAGGCCCAGCCTCGTGTGCATCATCATCTGCGGGGTCATTCTCCGCCTGTGGCTCATCTGCGGTGTGCTCCTCGTTCTGTGGCTCATCTGCGGTGTGCTTCTCCATCTGTGGCTCATCTGTGGTGTGCTTCTCGTGCTGTGGCTCATCTGTGGTGTTCTTCTCCTTCTGCGGCTCATCTTCGGTGTGGCTCTTGTCGGCAATCTTCCGGCGTTTCCCGGCCTTCTCATTCTCCTTGGCAACCTTCGGAGCTTTCTGTCCTCGGCCTCGGGGCTTGACAACCTTCTGCATCGGATCACTTGGGCAGTCTGCTGCTGGCATCTTCTTGGCTCCCTGGGATGTGCTCAAATCTCCCGATGACTGCTTTCGCTTCATGGCCGCCTTCGTTCGAGGTCCAGGCTCCTCCTCGGCCTCACATGTACAATATCCTAGGTGTGTGTATGTATGTGTACATGCAAAGATGTGGTTCATGCCCCGGCCTTTGCAGCATGGTGCTCTCGTTTCTGATTCGCATTATGCACCCGTTGTTTGTCTCTCGTGGCATTGACATCCAAGCTAGCAGCTTCTGGCAAAGTTTCCTCGAGGTCTTTCGGGAGATTCTCGGTCTCTGCAAGGAGTGGCTTGCGGTCCTTAAGGGCTTGATCTCTAGAATCCATACATTTCAAGAACCTTAAACCCAACCACTAAGCCTATCATTTCCAAGCAAGGATACCAGCCCTGAACTGTTGTCCGGCAGGCCTTGAACCCGGCACTCGACCCATCTCGACTGGCCATGGCTGCTGCAGCTTCCTCGCCGAGGTTGGGTTGGGTCGCCATTGACATTTCGTAGTCATCATCCATCATGTCCAGCTCAAACATCTCTTCGGCTCCCAGAATCAGCGAGGGGTGTGGCACATCCTGAACAGGATCGCACTACCGATATATATATATATATATATAGATAGATAGATAGATAGATAGATAGATATATATATGTATGATTAATCGGGCTTGGTTTGGGCTCTAGGAGATTCTTGTTATTGGAAGGGCTCCAAGTACTCACACCGATTGCCACCGTGGTACTTCGGGCCCCAAGCAGTTCGTGGGGTCATCCTCGACCAAAGACCGTCGGCTCTTCAGCCGATTCATCTCCAAACTCAGTTCCTTGGCTAAAGATACTCGCGATCGTATGCTACTAGTACTATGTTATCGTACAGTCGAGGCTCATCTTCCAATCTTCGAGGTTTTATCTCTGATAACTCCTCGGTTTCTGAATGGACCTCCAGGCTGCCGCCCTGGTCGGCGCTTTCCTCGCTGGCGGCCTTTGTGAGTAAAGGGTTAGCAGGGATCGATAAATTAATTAGGTAGTACTCATCCTATCCTAGAAAACCCCACCCTAAGCTTTGGATATATGTATACACAGAGTGAAACATAGAATATATAGCGAATTGCAGACGAGCTAGCTAGCAAACCTAGCAGCAATCGATTACAAATAGAATGAACCGCTAGCCAGTGGCATCATCCCCTCCATCATCATTTTCACCTTCATCACCATCGCCCTCGGGATCCACGGGGTTGCTGTCGTCAAGCTCGAGCTGCATAGCCAATAGCCGTTTAAGAACTTGTGTTCTCTTGGACCTCGGGAGATTCAGACAGGTTTAAGCGGAGCAGAATTGCAATTTGCAGCGGCTTATATTTTAAAACGAGTAACTTGGCATCTCGAGTCCGACGTGTCACACGTGTGAGCTGGGCCAGGATGGCTCGGAGTCTGCCACCTTCACTGCTGCTCCAGTCCTCGCGAGAAAACGGCATCGATATCTAGTCTTTTTTGTTAAGGCCTGGGGCTAGACGGTGGCTCCTTGACTGCTTGCTTTCCTCCTCGCTGCCGAACATTGGGGTGTAAGCCATAGACACAGCTCACGTGGACGAGAGCCGTCTGATCACAGGGTCAAGAATAACAGAATTTGCAAAATCAGACCATCGAAGATCATGCGACTCGCAAGCCTTGAAATCAGCCAAGTTTGGAATCCCTGAAGAGCCCAGGGCATTGACGATAAAGACTTTCAAGAGCTCGTAGTTCTCGTGAAAATCTCCGTCGCGAACCTCGGCATGACAACCCAAAGCCGAGCAAACCCAGCCCATGGAACGTGCTGCCCAACACCACCTAGTCCCCACCTTGGTGCTGCTGGGGTCGCTGGATTTCACCAATTTGAGCTCCTGAACAAAAGCACGACTCCTTGAAGCTCAAACAAAGGGACAGGACAGAAACTTGAAGACAGGCCACTGAATCTCCCTTGATGCTCTGGAGGTTCGCTTCCAAATAGGGGCGAATGCCATCTGCAATCTTTTCCGCCGCCTCCTGAAACATGCCCCACCCCTCTCTAAAGCAATTTAAACGTTTTTTTGAAGCATGCAGCTTGCATACACAGTGCAGGACCAAGCATCGTTGAGGAAATATTTCATAGGCTGTGTAAACTGCCTTTCCATGACACCGGCCATGGCACCCAGAAGCCACAGATCTAGATCTGCTTATTTTTTTTCTCCGGGAGTCGGAAAGCAACTGGAAGCCTGAAGATCTGAGATCACTACGATTTTTTTAGATCCCAGACTGGGGCCTTACCTAGTGAACCTAGTGAGCCCGAGTGAAGCTTAAAAGCTGTGACCGACTGGATCTGAAATGCTGCACTTGTACCCCCTGCACATGCACAGCGATGCTGAAAAATGCTGCAAATTGTGGGCAGCACGTGCACGCTGCAGTCTGAACACATGCACTCGATCACTCGATGCTCTCCAACAGCAGTGCACTGCAGAGCAGGGGGGGTGAATGGTGGCACCTGTCGTCGGCGCATGCCGTTTTGGAATTGCAAGGAGGCTCGCAGCATCGTTGGGCATTTATGAGTACGTTTTCGGGCTCGCTCAAGCCTTGGAATGGTGGGGTGGTAAGGCATGCTGGGCACGATTCTGGATCGACTGCTTAAACCCATTAAAATCACTGGACCCAAAGTCGCGGAGCATGGTTTTACAAGTCTGAATCCATGATTCTGCCTAAGTCCATGCTGACATGTTTTTGGGCCGATATCTCAACATTTGAGCACTCGGACCCTCAGGGATTATTATTATTATTGCTATTATTATTATTATTTCTTCTTCTTCTTATTATGTTATGTACTTTTTTCAGAAAAAAAGGGGTTACTGGAGAACCGAGGAGTCGAAAGCTTCCGTTCGCCTCGGCCCGGAGGAGCTGGCGCAATCTTTTTTTCTCTTCCAGAGTGGTTTAGGCGTTTTTGGGGTTTGGGGTTTAGGGTTTTGGGTTTTTTTGTTT
>CAJNJA010052853.1:8026-25088 GCA_905231915.1 Symbiodinium necroappetens
GGGGGCCTTTTTGTAAGGGTGCCGTAGTATTTTTGGTGACCTTTTAAAGGCACCCTAATGTAGAGAACTAGCAACCTGGCATCCAGCTGGCTTTTCGTGGCTTCTCAGACCCCCGGGCTGGGGGTACGTGATGTCTTCACAGAACAAACACACATAAACAACACTATTAAATAGAAACTACTAGATATAAGACAGAAAACCCTACCAGCAAGAGACTCTACCACTAAACAATAAGATGCTCAAAAGCGCCTATGAGAACGCCAAAAGCCAACAAACATGCTGGGGTGTTAAAATTAAGGCGCTTGTCCCACTTGACCTAGTCTGACCGGCAAAGGATTCCTGCTATTTGCCCCACGGGCCCTTACTTGTACAAGATTGCATGCCCACCATTGTGTTTGGGGTGGTTGGGCGCTGGAAAGCGGGCCGAGGGGCACGCGGGGCAAGTGGCACAGTTCCCGTAGTTGGTTCTTTTAGAATCATAGGCAACCCTAAACCCTAAACTCTACAACCCTAAACCCTAAACCAACATGATGCCTCTCTTCCCGGGCGACCGATGGGGGCAAGTGGGACGAGCGCAATAAGTGGATCGAGCTGATGCACGCAACGCAACAAAAACGGACAACAGACATGTCTTGGGCGGCTTCAGGTGTTTAAGGTTTCAGGCTCTAGGGTTTGGGGTCGGTACATCGCCTCGTCCGGTAGGCTGCCGGGCGGATCGTCCACAATCAGCGCCAATGCGGCCGCACCACCCACTTGCAAGGCCGAGGAGCCGTGGCGGTGCGGGTGGATCCAGTTGGTACCGGGCATGTGGTACTGAGGCAGCACCGTCTCGTACTGAAACTCTCCACCAGGTCCTACAACCAGCTTTGTGTCATCTGAGGGTAGATCTCCGGGGACATGGAGGCCGTGAAAGTGCAAGTTGGACTCATCCACATACCCAAACTCATTGTGCTGCCTCCTTGCATTCGGCTGCGCCGGAAGAAGGTTCCGGAACAGGACTCGTAGGCGATCTCCCGCCTTTATGCGGAGGGTCGGCCCTGGGAGGGTTCCATTCAAAGTGAAGATCCCCAACTCCATCGAGTTGATCACCACCCAGGCAGGCTCCAGAGTTAGGACCACGTCCAGCAGACCGCCCGAAGAGCTCACGCTGCTTGGCACCCTCATTGACAAGGAAAAAGAAGGGAAGGCAGCCGCGAGTCCTCTTTGGGCCACCTTGAGCCCAGACCTCAAGAACATGACACGGTTGATGATATAAATCCTGCATTACCCATAATAAGAAACGTACCATACATTCCCACAGCTTAAGGGTTCTTAAGGTAATTTCTTAGGATTTAGATATCATCAACCAAGGCCGAAGGCTCTGAGCGGGCTCCTCAGGTCTCCTCTCCGGGCCTCCTCTCCCTGGTTCTTAGAAGGGAATGGGGGAATGGATCCCAAGCCCCCACTTGGAGGTTCATGGGTAGTTATAAGTATGGTTATAAGTCCCCTAATATGGGCTATAACTACAGATACCCTACCTATAACCCCACCTATAACGGCTGGTTCTTGTAGGGAATGGGGGATGGATCCCTATGACAGTCCTATTAAGGTCCCCTCTGGTAGTCCCAATAACCCATTCCCCCATTCCCTACTAGGAACCAGTCAGTCTTTGTGGCACTTCCGCTCGGTAGCTCGGAGGCTCACCCTGAACCCTACCTTCATCTACCCAAACCCCACACTTCCTTGTAGGTTCTTGCTATGAACCCGAATAAAGACTTTATAGGGACCCCCACAAAATAATTGGGTTTTGGTAGGTTAAGTAAACCCGAAAACCCGGGCACTGGGGCTCCCAGCGGCGACTTCACCGCTGCGGGGAGCTTTTGGGCCTAGGCTTCAAGGGTTTAGTAGGGTTCAGAAGGGTTCAGTAGGGTTTAATAGGGTTTAGTAGGGTTTGGGGTTTCGGGTTTAGGGCTTAGGGTTCAGGGTTTCTGGGGGGGGGTGGGGTGCACTGTACTCCAGGTGCGCTGCGCATGTTTCGAGGCTTTAGGGCTTGCAGGTTCAGGGCTTCGGGGTTTTGGGATTGGGTGTTTAGGGCTTAGGGTTTAGGGTTACCCACCCTGTAATGCGTTCGGCTTCAGGGACTGGTTAAATTGGCACAGGGCTTGCTAGAGGTTTGGCCACTCCAACCCTCAAGCCGGACGTTTTCCACTGGTTCATATGATGCCGTAGCACGATGAGGGTTACTAAAATACTACCAGGTTGCTTTGCTGCTACAGTGCGATAGAGCTTGCTGTAATTCTGTAATACCATAGGTGTGCATTCTGAAAAGATTTGGCATCAATGGTAAGGGACAAACCCAGTGCTCTATGTGCTGCAGCCATAATTTCCCCCAGGCGGCGGTCTCAGAACGAACGGTGTTTGCGAGTGTTATGCTGTTCTACTGACCCGCTGTTGCGGTATCGAAGGCCCACCTCAACTCTCTTTCGCAATGATTGGGTTTAGAGTTCAAGGCCAGGCATAATGTACCTACAGGATACCCTCCCTGACTATCACCCTACTTACTAAGTCCACTGAGTGGGCAGGGCTCGGGTTTTGAAGTATTACTCCCATTACCCCATCTAACCCCTGCATACAGGAACCCTAGCTAGCTCCAATCCAGAGCCACATTCACCCCCAAAGTGGCGATGTCCCTAAAGCGGACCCTAAACCCTAATCCCTAAACCTTAAACCCTAATTGTAAAGCTCGAAGGTTCCGTTCTGTACCTCTCGCCCCGCAGGCACACGAGTCTATGGCCCGAGAAAAGGGCGCTTTCAGCAGTGCCGAGGCCTGGGGGTCAGGCCTTTCTCTTCTAGTTGTAGATTGGTAGCGGAGCGGCAGCGCTCCTAGGACCGTCTCGTAGTTTTGTCTAGTGCCTGCGGCTTGTTTTTTCTCATGTCGACCGGTGGTCCTTCAAGTCTCTACGAGGGGTACCCGAGACGTGGGGCTTCTCAACCTGGTGACGATTCCCCGCCCGAACATAGTGATGGCGCTGATGATGTACCTAGAGGTGATGGCGGACGCGTTCAGCCTCGTGACGATCACAATTGGACGGGCGCGAATCACGCAACGGGCGATTCATGGCAGCAGTGGAGTGATGGATGGCAGCCTCGCCGATGGGATCACTCATGGGGTGGCGACAGGTGGAGCTGGAACGATTCTGGGTGGGCCCAGAGTGGCGGCTTCTGGCCTGTCCGCGATAGGACCTGGGGCGACAACAAACAGTGGGGGTCGGACTCAACGGGGACCGGCTCAGCAGACGGAGGTCCAGATAGGGACTCCAAGGAATCCTCTGTGGACCAGTGGGCTCGACGAGTTTCTCTTGATGACTCAGGGGGCCTTCCAGATGGAACTTGGCCCGATGGATGGGGACCTTCGACAGAAGGCCAGGGACGAGCCGACCGTCCAAAGAGGGAGGAGGGCAGCCGAGGACCCTCAGAAAAGATGGTGGTCCCTACCTTCTCGGGGACGACGCCTGGCAATGGTGATGATCTGGGCACGTCCGCCCGCTCCTACCTGCGCCAGGTGGCAGCTTGGCGAAGGATGACCCGCATGAGCGAAGATCAGCAAGCTTTGACATTGTATCAAAACCTCACAGATCGTGCTTGGATCGACGCAGAACGTCTGGACATGGACAGGCTTGCGACCAAACAAGGCGTGGACTACCTCATCGAATGGGTGAAAGATCGGTACCTGGATGTGCAAGTCACGCAGATCGGGCGCAGCTTGTCTGGGTTCTTCCGAGGACTACATCGCAAAGCGCACCAAACGGTGCGCGACTACCTTGCAGATTTCGACTGTGCCCATGCAAGGTTGACTGAGGTCGGATGTGTCTTACCCGATGTGGCCGCGGCATGGGTGTTCGTGGACCGTATGGGCCTCGAAGAACAGGCTGAACTGAACCTCTTGGCATCGGTGGGCAACCAATACAGTCTTAAAGCTCTTCAACAAGCAGCCATAGTTCATGACAGGGGTCTCCGCAAACCATGGGAACAGCAACCTCGTAATCCCAAAAAGGAGTGGACGCCCCGAAAGCCCTACACCGCGAACCTCACTGGCATTGATGAAGGCGAAGAGCTTGGAGACGAAGGTGGCTTCGAGTCCAGCGACCAGGAGGACTGTGTCAGCGAGGAGGTGGCCCAGGACCTCTACCAGGCTTTCATGACTCACGAATCCGCGAAACAACGTTATCGTGAAAACGCTAAACTTCGAGGCAGCGACCCAGACAGCCTTAAGCAATTGGCCAGTGAAAAGCTGAAAGCCGCGAAAGCGAAGTCGTTCTGTGCAGGGTGCAAGAGGCGTGGGCATTGGCACAAGGACGCAATCTGCCCCCTCAATCGAGGAGGTTCTGAGGCTACCGGCGGCATGGCTGATCGCGACAAGGCGGGTGCTACCACGGCGGCGACTACGGCAACTACGGCGAGGACCCAGAGCGGCATGATGGTCAGCAGCCAGTTCCCGTGCCATGTCGTCCATGTGACGTGGGAGATTGAGGGCTACAAGAATAGGGACCTGTTGGCCATCACAGACACGGCGTGTTCGCGCTCCGTGGCCGGAGCGACATGGGTGGACACTTATTTGGCCGAGGCTCGCCGGCTTGGGTGTGATCCACAATTCACTTCGTGTCGAGAAGCATTCAAGTTCGGCGCGTCGAAGATCTTTGTTGCCAGTTATGGGATTATTCTCGGGTTTGAGATGGGTGGCTTCAAGGTGGCACTGAAGGTAGCGGTTGTGAATGGTGACGTCCCTTTGCTTGTTTCCAGAAGCGCACTTGGGAAGATGGGAATGCTCTTGGACGTGGCGGAGAACCGTGCTTCTTTTAAGGCTTTGGCGGTTGAGGACCTTCTGCTTGAGACCACGGAAACAGGTCACCCAGCTTTCCAGATCAAGCCATCGCCACTCCCCAAGGCTTTTGTGCAGGGTCCAAACTGGGACTCCGCGGAGATCAAGATCTTTTCGCAGGCTGAGCAATACATGGGTCCGCCGGGGGTCAAGGGTGTTCTTCATGGTGATGGCGATGCTGCTGGTGATGCCTCGTCGTCTTCGGGATCCGAGAGATGTATGACTAGCTGGATGGTGTCTGTACATGGTGACGAAGTGGGAGATGATGGAGTCCTACCTCATGGAGTGCCCCCTGGATGTAGCCAGCCATCTAGCTATGAGCCTATGTTCTACCCTAAGAAGATCGGCCCAGCTACCCGGAACATGTTGCTCGGTGTGAACTTCAATCCCGTAACCTTTGCTGCTTGGTGGGCTACAACTAACATTTCGAACGACTTCTGGATTGAGAATGAAGAGTGCTTGGTTCGTGTGCATGTCATCCCTCGAAGATCTTTCTTCAGCCCTTCTCATTGGCGCACTCAGAACACACCCCACAAGGAGAAGTTGCTTTCAGTCCTGGGTGCTGTGCGTACCATCAATGCAGTCTCGTGTAAGAGCCACAAGGAGTTTCCAGCTGTGCATGGTCTTTGGAGTGAGGTTCGTGATGAGTCTTCGTTTCCGGTACTTTGGATCGGGAGGAGCATTTTCCGTAGGAAGATTCCGATGTTTGAATCCTCAGCCCGATACTCCCCGCACAACGATGGCCAAGAGAACGGACCTCTACACGTTCCCTGTGGTGACGAGAGCCAAGACGCTGTCCGAGTTCAACAAGGCCGAGCTTCTGGAGGAGGCGAAGGCCAGGAACCTCTGGGTGAACGATCGTTGGACGACCGTGGAACTGCGGTCGGCGATCCAAGAAGATCGTCGCAATCCATCCCCCAACGACCCAGCAAATGCGACGAAGGGCATGGGGACGATGACCATCGACCAGCTCAAGACCCGTGCTATGGAACTGGGCTACCACATCCCCCCGTACGGCACCCGCGGCACGATCATGCGGATCTTGAGGGACCAAGGGGGAATGAACTCTCAGTCCATTCTGGGCTTCGGGAGGTTCGCTGGGAAGGCCTTCGAGGACACGCCAGTGAGCTACAGGACGTGGGCCTTGCGCGAGGTGGAGAACAACGACAACCCGTCCGAGGACCTCGTGATGTTCGCGAATTGGTGGCAGGGACAGCTCCACAAGTGGAACAACAAGGTGCCGGAGAAGTCCCCGATGGACCGGTTCGACGCGGAGACGTGCGCGACGATTCCCTATGTGGAGGACGCGAGCTCAACGGCATCCTGGGATGTACTCCATCGAGAATCGCTGGCGGCGCCGATGACGCCCCAGCCCAAGGCCAAGACCGGGGGCTATCCGGTGCAAGCACCCCGAACACCCCCCACGAGACGTTCGGCCGAGGAACCAGCGATGCCATGGAACAGGAGACCCCACCGGAGGTCGACGAGGAGGTCCGCTTCCTGGAGGAGAGGCTGGCGTTGCTCAAGGATCAACACGGCATTCCGCCGGGGAGGTGATTGAGGACTACAGCGAGGACATTGGAGATGGAGTGCCTAACCACGGGGTGTCCTACTACATCGAGGACAACAACGAGGAGACCGACACCGACGATGAGGGCAACTACGACGATTACCTCGACCACCTTGGCTTCGATGATGCGGCGGTGTCCTACGTGACTGAGGAGGAGCACAATGGAGCTAGTATAAACCTTGGAGGCAGTGGGGACGTAGTCCAACGTGAGACCCCCGGGGTACGAGATCGTCGTAGGCGAGTTGAAGTTTGTGAAGCAAAGGCGAAAGCGAAGCTTGAGAAGGAGGAGTACGCCTTCGAGGACCTCTTGGACATCGCGAAGCTTCTTCCTCTACGGAAACTTCGGAAAGGAAAGGCGCTCTGCCGAAGTGGAGGCCACAGCTTCGAGTACTTCTTGGGCGGCATGTACACTCATGGCAACATGAAAGGTCTTTCAAAACAGAGTGGCGAGATGCCGTGGGTAGTGAAGTACATGAACTCCTTCATGAAGGCCCAAGGATATGGGCAGTGGAGCTCCTTTGTCCTTTTTAAGAATGCGGCAACGAGTGTTCACGCAGATTCACACAATTTGGCCGGAACGACGATCAAGACTGTTTCTTTTGGGCCCTTCACCGGTGGCGAACTTTGGATGAGCGACTTCGATCGAGACCCGGACATCCCGGGCACAGTGTGGAGGAAGGACGCCGCCGGGAATGAGATCCCGGGCTACCTCGTGGACACCAGACACCAGGTTTACGCCTTCGACGGGAAGGCCAAGCACGCAACTCAGCCTTGGTCTGGGGAGCGGTGGGCGCTCTCACTGTACACTACGAGGGGATACCAGGAGAGCACGGCCGCCCTCAGAGATCAACTTCGAGAACTTCGTTTTCCTCTACGTGGACTTCCTCTCCTTCCTGAAGTCCATGGACAAGCCCAAAGGAAGTTTGTACGACCCGTGAAGAGCATGCGCAAGAGTTTGTGGAAGAAGGCGAGCAGGCTGGCAGCCCTGACTACCTGGTGTGCCACGGCGGGGTTGTCCTGCACAGCTGAAGCTTTTCCTTTGACGAGGGGAAGAGAAGCCGTGGCTCTATACGAAATTGGTGGAGTGGAAAAGACCCTCGAGGTGACCAGTCTGGACTACCTTGTGGCAGAGCCGATCGACAACCTCTACATCCTCACGACCACGTCCGTCTCCGAGACCGTCCAAAGCACGATCCGTGAGTTCACCCCCGCGGTGGTTTGGGTTCACGGCGACAAGGCCATGGGCTACTTGGACGGCATCTACGACCACCTTTGCGAGCACGTCGACAAAGGACGACAACTAGCAGTCAAGGCACCACCTGGAGATCCTTGCTGGGAGTCTCCCGGGCTCAACAGGATCCTGAGGCGTTATGAGGGTGCGTGGCGTTACCGGGAACAAGAACCAGACGTCATCCGTGTGAACGACATCTTCTACTACCAGGACAACGCCACCGACGGCCACGCGATATCCCAGTTCGACGCCTACGTTGCCGACCATACGGCCGACGGAGCAGGAGAGGACAGTGAAGGTATACCTACGAAGATCGGAGCTGAAGCAATCTCCTTTGAGAAGGGCAAGAACCTGGCACCGGAGGTCAAGTCATCCCTCCGGAGACTCCACCAGAATCTTGGACACCCGTCCAACATCGACCTAGCACGCCATCTCCGACTGGCTGGGGCCGACCCCGTGGTGATTGATGCTTGCAAACGACTTCGTTGTCAAGTATGCCAGAGGAACAAGAGAGGCAGCGCCCCGAAGCCAGCCTCTTTGCCTACCCTGCTCGAGTTCAACCAGGTCGTTGCTGTGGACGCTTTTTACGTTTACGACTGCGAGGGCACCAAGGTCGAGCTGATGATGGCCATCGACGTTGGTACAGGCTTTGCACTTGCTGGAGAACTTCAGGGGCATTCAACCCTGACCATGGAGGCTACTTTCTGCTCACTATGGAGTAACACTTTTGGGGCTCCCGGCACGTTGGTGGTGGATCTGGAGTCAGGTCTACAAGCAGGCTTGGGACGCTACAGCGAATGGCATGGCACCTTCATCCGTCCTATTGCGGGACAGGCCCATTGGCAGAACGGCACAGTCGAAAGAGCGACTCGGACCTGGAAGGAAGTTTGGGTGAAACTTGTGGACGAGAGGTCGGCTAATGCCGACGAAGCAAACATGGTGATCACTGCGGTCAACAGCGCGATGAATACCCTGCGGCGTGAATCGGGATTCAGCCCGTCCCAGGCTGTATGGGGAAGAGATCCGAAACTCCCTGAGGATGTTCACCACTCCTTCCAGGACGACCACGTGGAGCACATTATCAGCCGCGACCGCCAACGAGCCCGTGAGCATACATTGCGGATAGCAGCCAAGGAGTGCTATTATAGATGCCGGAACGATGCGAAGCTACGGAAGGGGCTACTTCAACGATCACGAGTCGCCGGACCCGACCTTCAAGTGGGGTGTCACGTGTTCTTCTACCGGAAGCCCAAGAACAACAAGAACTGGGTTTGGCATGGACCGGGTATCATCATTGGACAAGAGGGGCCCAATCACTGGGTTTCTTTCTCGGGGAGATGCCACCTGGTCGCTCCGGAACACCTGAGGATGGCAAGCGGAGAGGAACTTGGAGCAGCCTTTGCTCTAAGGGCCACAAAGGAGGACCTCGAGAGACTTCTGGATCAGGACTTCGGTGAGGAAGTTCTTTTCGAGGACGACGGCAACGAGATGGAGGTGGACCCAGAACTACCCCCTGGTGATGATCAAGATCTTCCTGACGGAGATGGTCGTGCCGAAGCAAGCAGAAGGAAGCCAGAGGCTGCATCGTCCGCCCCTGTGCCAAAGCGGTACAGGACCAAGGGCCCCCAGGAGCTGGAGTCCCACGACCCCACGCACGACACCTATATGATGAAGATGGCGAAGACTCCGCGAGGCCGCGAAAAGGCTTTGGAAAAAGAAATCCCATGGTCTATGGTGCCGCCAGAGCAACAAGAGAACTTCAAGCAGGCCGAGCTGAAGCAGTACTCTGAACATATAGAACACAACGCCCTTGAGCCGCTGTCCGTCGAGCTCAGCAGGAAGGTGATGAGGGAACAACCCGACCGCGTGCTCAACAGCCGTTTCGCTTATCGTGATAAGCATTGGTCACGTAGGCGTCAGGAACCCGACCTCAACTGGAAGGCCAAAGCGAGACTGGTGATTGCAGGTCATCGTGATCCTGACCTCTTGTCAGGACTCCCGACACATGCGCCTACGATCTCCCGTCAGGGGATACATCTTCTACTACAAGTTCTCGCTTCAAACCTACGACGCGGGTGGAAAGGATTCGCCGGCGATGTCACCGCCGCCTTCCTGTGTGGAGAAGACCTACAGCGTGAGCTTTACCTCAAGCAGCCGAAAACAGGACTGGGTGATCTTCACCCAGAACAGCTCCTGCGAATTCGCAAGCCTATCTTCGGGCTTGTGGATTCACCGGCAGCTTGGTGGACCAAGCTGCACAAGACCCTCAAGAAGATGAAGGTGAAGAATGACGATGGCGAGTGGATTGTGGTCCAGAACACGCTGGACCATTGCATCTTCATGGTCCAGAAGGTCGAGGGCTACGATGAGGAGGGACAACCTCGACTTGGAGCCCCAGAAGCCTACTTGGGAGTGCACGTGGACGATGTCCTCTTGGTGGGCGATGGCGACCTCTGCGACCTCTTGAAGCGGCAGCTCAGTTCTGAGTTTCCTATCCAGGAGTGGGAAGAGGGGAAGTTCGAGTACGTCGGATCCTACATCGAGGTCATGAAGGACAGAGTGAAAGTGTCGCAGGCGAGCTACGCAGCAACCCGGCTCTTCCAGGTCGAGACCGACAGGAACAACCCCGATCACTTCGAGGCCAACGAGGTGGAAAAGCACGACAATCAGTCCCTCATCGGGGCGCTTTCTTGGATGGCAAGCCAAACGAGACCGGACCTACAGGTGGGTGTTTCGATGAGCCAACAGTGCCAGAAGTCACCGACGGTTGGTGACGTTAGATTCACGAACCAGCTCGCCCGCCGGGCGATGGACCATAAGGAGGAGGGGCTCACTTTCTTCCCCGTCGACTTTGACAAGGCAGTCCTTCTGTGCTACCACGACGCTGGATGGGCGAATGTGCCCCAGTCCGACGATGATCCCTACTACCGCCTGACTGATGGAGAGAACCTACAGGGCAAAATTCAAGACGGGCCTCTAGCCCGTAGGGAGGCCAAGATGAAGAAGGCGAACTCAACGATCGCCTCCCAGTTCGGTGGACTCTACATCCTGACGGATGAAGACGTGATCTATGGGAAAGAAGGCCACGGCAGCATCTTGGACTGGAAAAGCGGTGCATGCGAACGTGTGTGCCGATCCACGTTTGCGGCCGAAACCATGGCGTGCAGCACCGCAACCGAGACGGGTGAGTTCATCGCCAAGTTCCTCGAGACCGTCTTGACTGGCAAGCTCGCTCGTCATTCGACTCGTTTTGGTCTGAGGTTCCTCAGCGACTGTCGTAGCCTGTATGATCACCTCACCCGGGACGGAGTCCCGAGAGTGCCAACATGCAAAAGGTTGTCGATAGATTTAGCGGGGATCCGACAGGACCTCAAGAGCTGTGGGCGTATTGTTTGGGTACCCACAGGGGCCCAGCTCGCAGACATTTTGACGAAGCCGCTTCGGCCAGATGAATGGTGGGAGACGATCAAGTCCCCTTTGAAGCTGACTTTCAAAGAGAGCAGACAGAATTTTGTATAGAGATATTTGGAACCAGTGTAAAGCTCGAAGGTTCCGTTCTGTACCTCTCGCCCCGCAGGCACACGAGTCTATGGCCCGAGAAAAGGGCGCTTTCAGCAGTGCCGAGGCCTGGGGGTCAGGCCTTTCTCTTCTAGTTGTAGACTAATCCCTAGTCCCTAAACCCTAAGCCCGAAACCCGAAACCCGAAACCCCAAACCCTAGTCCCTAAACCCTAAACCCTAATCCCTAAACCTGATCCCAAAACCGGCCCTAAAGACGATCCCGGGGAGGGCGCTTGATGACGGCGATGACCTGCCCACCGTCGCAGAGGCCTCAGTGTTCGAAGCACTAACTTAAAGGAAACTGCAGGTGGTGAGTTTGGGGTTTAGGGGTTTAGAGTTTAAGGTTTTGGGGTTTTCGGGGTTTAGGGTATGTTAAAGGAAACTGCAGGTGGGGGCTTCTATAAGGTATATGGACCTTCTATAAGGCTCCTGTAAGGGTAACTACCCACCTGAAAACGTCCTAGAACAAGGTTCTCGTGTTTGGGGTTGCGGGTTTCGGGCTAAGGGCTTTGGAGCGAGGCTTTAAGGGGTTCTACTAGGCTTTAGAAATAAGGTTTAGGGTTTGGGCGTGTAGGTTTAGGGGGGTTAGGGTTTAGGCTTTAGGGTTAAGGGTTTGGGGTGCTGTTGCTGGTGAACAAGACAGCCTTATGCTGTTCTGGCCTTTCGGCCTTTGATGGGTGGTTAGGACAGGGTTTCGGCCTAGGAATCCCACCACCACCTCACACACACACACACGCTCGACGTGCATCGAGCCGATTGGCTTGTGGATATGAAAGAATACCCATTAAATCAGGAATAGACCTTAAATCATGATACTAAGGCCCTTATAATTTAAGGCCAAGTTCCACAATTAAGGGGTATTGGGTTCTCTGGGAATGAGGCTCTCGATGGCTGGGACACAGCACGAAGGCAGACGTTGCAGAAGAAACACAGACGGGAGCTTCAGAAGATCAGGGACCCCAATATAGAATCCCAACATAAACAATCCTTAGTAAGGACATTTAGGGTTTAGGGTTTCGGGTTTAGGGTCCCCAAATCAGGCAGTTTAGGGTTTCGGAAACTCCCACCTTGACGTGAAAGAAGGCTATTCGTGCAGCCAGGGTACCCATCTGCTCGAGTGTTTCAGAGCTGTCGCTCAGGAACTTGCCCTTCATGGCAAACACCTCGCCGGGGCTTCGACCGGGCTTAAGTTTAGGGTTTAGGGTTTAGGGCTTAAGCCCTACCCAAACACCCCAAAAACCCAGCAAACCGCACATTCCCAAAACCCAAAGCCCAAGACGATTGAGCGATTGAACTCCCAAACTCCTCAACCACTCGTCCCCTCTCTGCCCTGAAACTATTATTCATGAGGTTACTATAACCACAAAATAAGCCGGAAAGAGCCACCAAACCCCTCAACCCCTACCCAAAACCACAAGCCCCTTAAATCTTCAACCCCAAGCGTTAAGACTCAACCCTCAAGCCCAAAACGTCTCATCATAGCCCATCCTATGTTCCTAAACCCTAAACCCTAAAAACCCCAAACCTTCCACCACCATCGCTCTGGGCAGCCGGCGCAGACAGAGTTCCCATCTGAGAAGCCTGGCGGCGCCTTGGACAGTACCTGCCAAAATAAACAAATGCAAAGTAAGGTAGGGTTTAGGGTTTAGGGTTTAGGGGCCTCAATAGTTAGAATACGGTTTTGGGGTATATTGTACTATAACTATATAATAAGGAACCGCCCCCAAAGTTGTGTCGGTGGGGCTCAGGGTTTGGGGGTTCTTCTGCACCAAGGAATCCGCTTACTATGTGCGCTGTACCCTACAGTTTGGGCTTGGGGCTTAAACTTTAGGGTTAAGGTTTAAAGTTTAGGGTTTAGGGTTCAGGGTTTAGGGTTTTGGGTTTGGGATTTCGGTGTTCGAGTATACCAGGGGTGCCTCACAGTACTAGGATCCTACTATCTGGTGCACCTTAGAGTTTGGAATTGGGTGGTAGGGTTTGGAGTTTAGGGTTTGGGGTTTAGGTTGTTTAGGTTAGGGTTTGCGGTTTCTGGTGGGCGTTTAGTTGGGGTGCACGGCGTAGGGTCTAGGGGCTGCGGTTCAGGGTGTAGATACATCCTTCATTCTCTCTGCCTTAAATCAAAAGGGATGTAAGCAGGAATGGTTACATGCATATCTTCTACAAGCAAGTCTGTGTGCAGATCGACAGCTAGACGGACCCGCAGGCCAGCATCGCCTAAACCGGGCCTAAACCCTAAACCCTAAACCCCCCTAAACCCCTAAACCCTAAACCCTAGACCCTAAACCCTAAACCCTTTAAGCCCTAAAGTAGGGGCCTCTGGACCCCAGGTCGATATACATCTTTTCACATGTTCAAGCGGCTCAGGTCTTTTGGCCCTAGACCAGACTCATCAGAACCTCAACAGCCCTATACTAACCCCTTGTGGCATCCCTTATGGCTTATAGCATCCTTTGCGTGATCCCTTGTGGCACCTTAACATCCAAAACCCTAAACACTAAGCCCTAAACCCTAAACCCGAAGCCCTGAACCCTAAACCCTTCACATGCCTCCTTTTTGAACCCGCGCTTGCACGGTGAGCCCTCCGACTCTCGCTGAAGGGGGGACCTCTGACGGTGCCTCTTTGGGCACTGCTAGGATTAGGGTGTATAGCTCTAAGGTATAGGGTTTCGGGTCTAGGGGTTTCCCGAAACCCTAAACCCAGCGCCCCTGAATTGAATCCCCAAGATGCCTACAATAAAACGCTGATCCCCAAAAAAGGAACCCCTGTCCAAGAACCCTCATGTGGTTCCCTGTTGGGGGTTTAGGGGTTTAGGGGTTTAGGGGTTTAGGGGTTTAAGGGTTTAAGGGTTTAGGGGTTTAGGGCTATATTAATATTGAAAATGGCCAGTTCTAATCCTTATTGGGCTTGATTACAACAAACTTGTACAAAATCGTAGCCGACAGGGGCCCAGTCATGAAAGGCCCCCCTCAAATCCTTCGGGGCAGCTCGAGGAGACTCCCCAGTGCTACTACCCTGCCTAAACCCTAAACCCTAAACCCTAAACCCTAAACCCTTACCCCCTAAACCCTAAACCCTAAACCTAAACCCTAAACCCTAAACAATAAACCCTAAACCCTAAGCCCTACCCTGCACTCAGAGCCAGGTGAGCCAGGCACGGCCGCGAGGCCGCGGGGCCTTATTGGGCGACTCTTAGGAGGGGATGAGAGGCAGAAGCGTTTGAGTTCCAGAGCGATTTTGGGGTTTAGGGTTTTAGGGTTTAGGGTTTAGGGTTTAGGGTTTAGGGTTTAGGGTTTAGGGTTTAGGGTTTAGTTTAGGGCTTTGCGCAAACATGTCAGTTTAGGGTTTAAGCTTTAGGGTATGACTTTAGCGTTTCAAGTTCACGACTTTACAGCTTCGATCCCCGGATCGGGCCGAAAGGCTGCAGGTTCGAGGCTAAAGGAGTTCCCAGAGAACCCAATACCCCATAAGTAAGGGATCTTAGGGGTTTTAGGGCTTTGGGGTTTTAGGGTTTAGGGTTTTAGGGTTTAGGGTTTAGGGTTTAGGGTGAATTAAGGAACATGGCCTTAAATTATAAGGGGCCTTCATACTGTGATTTAAGGTATATTCCTCATTTAAAGGGTATTGGGTTCTCCGGGCTCAGGCCTCCGTAGCCCCCGAACCCCAAATCGTCAACCCATTTCAAGGAACAACTCCGAAACCCCTAAACCCTAAAACCCTAAACCCTAAAACCCCGAAAAACCCTAAAACCCCGAAAAAACCCTAAAGCCCCCCAAAAACACTAAACCCTAAAACCCCAAACCCTAAACACTAAAACCCTAAAACCCTAAAAACCCTAAAACCCTAAAACCCTAAACCCCCCTAAAACCTCAACCCATTTGGCCCTTGAGCCAAGTAGCCTTAGAGCAGGTCTATATACCTTCTTGAAGCCTTTTTGAAGCCCTAAACCCTAAACCCTAATCCCTAACCCCTAAACCCAAAAAACCCTAAACCCCAAACCTTAAACCCCTAAACCATAAACCCCTAAACCCTAAACCCTAAACTACCCACCTGTAGTTTCCTTTAACTTGGGCCCAAGGAGCCTAATATAGTACCCTTCATAGTAGGATCCTTATGAGAAGGACCCCAAAATAAGGCCTAAACCCCTAAAGCCCTAAAATCCTAAAACCCTAAATCCCTAAATCCCTAAACCCCTAAACCCCAAAACCCCAAAAACCCTTAAAGGCGCCCCCAATTTTCAGAAAGTCCCATTCCGACCCTTTTGAGCCCAGGAGCTGGTACTCTCAAGGCTGCAGCCAACGCCTCCACGCGCTCGGCCGTGAGGCCGCGGAGGGGATCCGTCTTCACCTGAAATGCTGGGTTTAAAGGGGTTTTGGGGTTTAGGGTTTAGGGTTTTGGGTTTTGGGTTTTGGGTTTTGGGTTTAGGGTTTAGGGTTTTGGGAGGTTTTGCACGTTCAGGGTGTGGAAGGATTTAGGGTTTAGGGTTTAGGGGTTTCGGTTTGGAACTTAGAGCTTATACGTCTAAAGTCATCGGGCTTTGTTCGAGAATTTGGATCTAGGGCTTTGTGGGCCGCACACCCAAGGAAGCTTCTGTACACCAATAATTGCCCTCAACCCGAAGCCCTAAACCCTGAACCCGCCTAAACCTCAGATGCCACACCCTACATTCCCTAAATCCTACGTGAAACCGAAGAGACCAACCTTTTTAAGGAAATATACTATAGAAACCAGAAAAAGGAACCCTTAAAGAGGTAGGTCTTTCCAGCTGCAAGCATACCACGAAACCCGAAACACTAAACTGCACGAAACCCTGATCCCAAACCTCAAACCTCAGCGCGGTTTAGGGTTTAGGGTTTAAAGTTTAGGGGTTAGGGGTTAGGGTTTAAAGTTTGGGGTTTAGGGTTTATGGCTTAGGGTTTAGGGCTTTGCGTTTAGGGTTTAGGGTTTAGGGTTTACGGGTCTGAACTACCCCTCTGAACCCCACCCGGCCCGTGCGATGAGAGCTCAGGCCGAAACGAAGTGGCCCCGCATCAAATCCGGGTCCTGGAGGCTGAGTTGAAACTGGAATTCGGGTTCGGCAACCTCTAAAACCCCTAAACCCTAAACCCCAAAACCCCTAAAACCCTGAACCCTAAACCCCTAAACCCTAAACCCTTAAACCCCTACACCCTAAACCCCAAAACCTGCTACATGTAGCAAGGAGAATTTCAAGGCCCCAAATACGCAGGTGGCTGGAAAAGCCCAGGGGCCGGGGTTGGTGCGGGCCTTACGGTTGATGATAAAAATCCTGCATTACCCGTAACCAGGAATATACCATAAATCCCATATTTTGGGGCCCTTAAGGTAATGCTAAGCATTTCTATCATCAACAGTATGCAAGGCTAAGGGTTTGCGACCTTCGGGAACGTAAGCTCTTGGAAAAGGAGGGAAGTAGAAATATCCCCTCTAGAGGCCTTTTTCCAACCCTACAACCCTAGACCCTAACTAAACCTTGAGCCCTAAGCCCTAAGTCCTAAACCTAAACGACCTAAACCTCTAAATCCCTAAACCCTAAGCCCTAGTTTCAGGGCGATTTGTGGGTTCTTGGATGTTTTAGGGGCTCGGGTTCAGATCGGAGCCGTGACCTTGCAACATCCTGGGAAGACCCTGAAGCCTTGCGCTGCGAACGGCCTTTAAAGGTGACATCTTCCTGGGCTTCTTCATGGTGTACCCTGGCGAAAGCTTGGATGTTGAGTCTTTATGATTCTGCGCGCGAGTCTGCGGGAAGTTTGCATCCGAGTTTAGCGGCCTGGCTGCTGCTCAGGCCAGACAACGCCCTTTGGAACTACAACTTCATGGGCCAGAA
>CAJNJA010052864.1:6389-23001 GCA_905231915.1 Symbiodinium necroappetens
GGTGGTGGTGGTGGTGGTGGTGCGTGATGCGCGGTCTTGCAGGATGATGAGGGTGCTGATGATCATGGTGGCGCTGCTGATGATGATGATGATTGTTGTGGTAGTGCAGAATGTGGTCTGAGGATGGGGTGAGTGATTGTTACAGCATGCTTCATGTGATTTCATGCGCCTGCTTTCGTACAGTCGTTTACAGTACTCCGTAGTGCAAAATTCAAGAGAAATTACTTGTCTTGTTGCTGCTGCTGCTGCTGCTGCTGCTGTCGCTCTCGGCACGTTTCACATCCACGAAGACGCGATTTGGTTTCTGTTGGGGCTTCTGCCCACTTGCACCTCAAGTCGTACCTTGCTTTGTAATTCCGCCGGTCCGCCTGTAGCCTCGTGCCAGCCGAAGGCATTCCAGTATTGTGGTCCCACACCTTGGATCTGACCCGTTGCTCTAAACCTCAGCTCCTAAGTCCTGAATGTTTGATCTCCATACTTTGCAGTGCCAGGAACTTGCAGGGCCCAGCTCCTTCGAACTCCTGGAAGATGCTTTCAGCAAAGTCGACGCTGCCAGGGCGCGGCGGGGTTGCGAGGGCGGGTCTCCCACTTGGCGTTGCTATCAGCAATCTGGAGAGGACTTGCTTCCTAACCATATACAGAACCTTCGGGCACTGGTCTGCAGCTCCTCGGTGCTACTAGAAGGCGAGTCGCATCCTTCTCCGTTCTTCTGGTAAAGAAATCCTTGTCCTCAGTCGTTTCTCACAGGGGCGATCAAGGTCCGGGGCCCACCTGTGTGTATGTGTGTGTGCACGAAGCATGAGCTTACGGACGTACAACGAGCCTGCTACAAGGGCCCCTAAGTCATTCTAAGGTTGGATCTATGCCGCAAGGGAGCGTTGAAGTGTTGAAGGTCCAACGGTCTTGATTTTGCACCTAACTGTGTTGGTTAGCTCTGTGCCTGCTGCCATCGGATCTGCAAGCACTCGGCCAGTTGATGTAGGGTTGAAAGAAAGCTTGGGTTTCAGACTTCCTTGATACAGATTGAGTTTGGGGTCTAGATTTAGCCATTTAGCTGTTGACCGGACGGCCTGCCGCACTCGCCGGGTTGTTGGGTTCGCCGGGTTTGCCGCGAACTGCCCGGAATGGCCACGCGAGACCTCTTTTCCTGGTGCCTCAGCTGCATCCCTGAGCTTCAAGCCTCGTCTGAAGAATGGTTGGGTTGCGAGAGCAACGACGTGAACTGCAGGGTCGGCGGATTGCAGAAAGCCCATCCCCACTCCCAATGTAATGTTGCAGGGGGTTGGGGGACGGTTCTGCTATGCTTTTTTATTAAGGCCAGGGGACGGGATGAAGATACACAAGCAAGACTAGCGCGCTGAAGAAGGGAGGGCTGAAGGCAAGCTCTTTCAATTTCGTGCGTGACTCTCAGTCGCTCCTATGGGTTGCAAACGACCATCTATCCCAGAAGGACACGGAGGATTTAGGCGACAAGCCGTTTCCAGCTGCCTATTCTCAAGTTGTCGGTCCAGCGGATTACATGTCAAGTAACGTCACGCCTAGAGGTTTCCGAGAATGCCCGCAATACTGCCAGAGGCACATCTGCCTTCGCTTGCCTTGCTACCCGGAAGCCGCGCAGCGCGGCCCCAGGTTGGACGCCTCACTTCAGAGAGAGCGCGAGGAGTTGGCGATCCGTCACCATGAGATCCTCCAGGAGCTGCATCAGCTGCTGGCCCTGTGCAGCAAAGGGCACGTGGCTTTACACTTCGGGGTCCAAACTTAATCCCGAGACGCCGGGTATCAGAACGATATCGATAAGGTTGAATTCAAGGTTTCCGCCAATGAGCCTGCCAATGCGATCGAACGCCACCTCAGTGTGTTCGTATACCGCAGACCTTCGAGGCGTAGCGACTGCCTTTTAGAACCCCAGGCCAACTTTAGGCATGAGGCTCTGGATGCCGGACAAGATGAAACGGTCCATGTGGAAGGGCTCAAGATCCACATTCGTGGGCAGGCAGCAACAAAACTCCGCCCAAAACCCCCATCAGTCGACTGAGTGGCACACAAGAAGGTTAGATAATTGATATGCAGAGTTGCGGGCAGTTGGCCATCATGCCGTGGAGCGTTTTGCGGAAACGGGCCCATAGTCTGAGCCGTGAGCGCAGCAACATAAGATGCCGAATTGTGGCTGAGGCTCGTGCAGAGGAATGAGGTTGAAGAGTGAGGCGATCCTTGGCATTCGAAAGCGCAATGCAGGTGACAGGGGCCTGAGGACTCGGAGCGACCGGTAGCTTTAACAGAGCTCCGGAGCGATGCAGGAGGCAGGAAGGTGCCACAGAGGGTCTCTCGACGATCAGCCAAGGACCAACCGATGGACTCCGGATGTGATGCTTGGCTGAAGCTATGGGTGCCGCCTCTTCTCATGCTTAGGCATGTTATGTAAGAAGGTTCGGAATACATATTTCGATTAATCTCTAGGCGGAACACTGAACCCGCACGATTCGGCCGACAGAACCATGCAGTTCAGCGCAACCCCGAGCATCGAGTGGATTCTGGGCGATGTGATGGCTTCTCGAAAGACAAGGCACTCATGGATGATAGAAGCGCTGGACACGGGTTTGATCAATCAGTTGTCAACCAGCCGATTCGATGCAGATGCACTGGGAAGGGACTCGGCTTTCGTCGATGTTTCAGAGCTGAGGACAGACAAGATGCCAGCAGACTCTGCGGAGGGAGTGTCATTTGTTTGCACGGCAGTGCTTCAGTGGACAGTGAAACTAGTGATGTCACCTCCTCCTTATTGGAGGGGGTGTTCGCCTATGGTGATTAGTGATGTCAATCAAGCAGTATCTAGCACCAGCTTCTTCACAATCCTCCTCATCGACCATTTTCGGATAATTAGGCTTGCAAAAGTCGGTGCTTACAAGGAGAACTTGCCGTGGCCTTGTGTTATGTCTATCCGTTGCAAGCTTCAAACGCAGACGCGAGCTGCGAAAATCAGTTGGGGAGGGGGTGTCGGTGGTTTTTGCTTGGACGGGTGTTGTCCTAGTCATGTCCTAGTCTCTGACTCGCAGTCCGTTGGACATGGGCATCGAGTGCCATAGAGTTTCATGCAGCCAAGGAAACTGACTGAGATGGATCTGGCACAGGCATACCGGAACTACATGGGGCGCTTCGTGTCATCAAGTTACGGCACATTTTCCTGGCTTGTCTGGGATTGTTTTCGGTGCATGCGGTATTTTGCAGAGCTTATGCGGACTGCGTGCTGCATGCTTGCTGAAAGAACACTACAACCATGCCGAGTTAGTCGTCGTCTCGGTACCTCCCAAGTCCCGGACCCCGCACACTAAACCCCACAGCTTGACTCTACATACCGAGCCAAAAAACTTCCATTGTAAGCGTCTCCAATATTTGGCAACCTTGACGTACTTTCAGGGTGCAGTCGCTTCCCATTTTCCTGTGCTGTCACTTCGTGAACCCACGTGCAGGTCCAGAGGACGAAGTCGGACGACGCTCGAGCAAATGATTGGAGCCGTACATGCCTTCCTTGGCTAAAGACGTACTGATGCTCCAACAAATATATGCAACTACATAATATACATGCCTTAGCGAGGTATGTATACACAGAGAGTGTGTCTACAGAAACGACCTGCCGCACGAGCAAGATACAAAGCATTTCTACTATCATGGGCTGAGTCTATACCGGGAATATCAGTGCGTGGATCTGGTCAAGCGAGTCTGGCAATCAGCATAATTAGGGTGTGCACGCATGTCCACATTAGCAGGCAGTGTTCGCTGAGTAGTTAGACACATGTATTCGCTATAGAGCCAAAGCCACAGAGTGTCTTTGCATGATGCCCCAAAGTTTGGAGCTGGATGTCCCGTAGCACCTGTAGGCTTTCAGAGTAAGACGTCCATGGTTTTGGGTTCTCAGTGCCTCGGACTTAGCAGCTGGCTATGTAGCGCGGTCATCCATGTACGAAGGTATCATGTTGAGGAGTATTGAGTATTGCTTCTACTACTGCATGCATCCAGGTATTTATCTCCAATGTACGCTTCCGGTAAGTAAGTTACCCAAGTCCCAGGAACCTTCTTCCATTGGCCGCAAGATGGCAGAGTTTCACGTGGTACGCGTGCAGGGCCAGACGAAGGCGGGCGTTCTTCTGCGCTTTGGGTCTACGGTTTGAGCAATACTGGAGTCTCGAGTAGCACTGCGGTCCAAAACTTGGCTTGGATCTGCGGTTCCCTTCGGACAAAGATGTGGGTGTGTGTCATGCAGAGCGACGCCAAGCGCCAGCGCCATGGCACCGAGCCGGACCTTCGGATACACATGTTGACAATTGCACAGAAAAGGCACTTCGGCCACTCCGTTGCAACGCTCTGCATGTTTATTTATATCCGTTTGCACACGTTAAATAGAGACATGTATGTATGTAAGTGTGTATGTATATATATATATATCTACATCTATATCTATATGACGCATGTAAGATGTCGTATGTGCGTACATTTTTCTACACACATACAGACATCCGTTTATGCACATGTAGATATACATCCATCCGTTTGTATATATTCACATATGTATGTGTATATGAGCCCCATATATATATAGATCGGTATAAACACTCTACACTTACATAGTATTAGTGTTTGCATATTTATACACGCAAACGCATGTGTGTGTATATATATATATACATATATATATATGTGTGTACAGACACACACATGTAGATGTGTATTTCAGTGTTTTGCTTGTTTTGCAATCCAAACTGCATTATTGCACATTGCAACTCGGCCTGTTGCTGATGCCGAAGCCGTCTGGGCTTTACAACTGATAGAGGTGCCGAAGCACGATAAGTGTCGAAGTACAGAGTTCCTGACTTTTTCACAAGGCAGACCCAAGGCCCATAACTACCGAATGGTTAAACACTTTTTCCTTCTAGTATCGTTACTATAGCAAGATTGTTGCAGGGGCTACACACTTAACCTATTCAGCAACACTATTCACATCTTTCACTCTCGATTCTACATCGGTTTGTCTGTCACAGTAGGGCTTGGGGTCGCTGTGATCATGAGGGCTACAAATGATTTGGCAGACCAAACAGTTAAGAGTTGCAAATGTCGAACACGAGATAGTATGGCTCAAGGGCCGACGAACCCGGGTGGACAAATGATTGAGATGCTGAGAAGGTCAATACACAAAGCATGCCAGCAAAGCATGTTTGCCGCTGAACTTCGTAGCCTGCAGCATCTGCACTGCATATGCTCGTATTTTCTGACCCCTCAAGGTCCAGTCCTTCCTGACCGCACTTGCACTTTACGACTTTACGTTCTACGACACAGTCCGCGATCCTGGAAAACATTACAAAATCGAGCATCCTTGGAGTGGTGGGAGCAGATTTGTCAATAAGCAAGCAGTATGTATATCTTTCTTCATGAGTATATGCAGTTGCTTCTGTATATGTTATATACGAATGTGCATGTGCAGATGTGCATGTACCTGTATACGCACGCGCATCGGCATACGTATGTGCGTGTATGTGTGCATGCATGCATGCATGCATGCATGTATGCTTGTGTATATATATATATATGTATGATATGTGATATATATATATATATATATATTTATATTTATATTTATATTTATATTTATATTTATATATTTATATGTGCATATATGTGTGTACGTATGTATATGTGTATGGAGATGTGCATTTACATGCACATGTACAACTACATGTATTGGCTTTTCATATGTATTTCTGTGCAGTGTTTTTCATATACATATAGTAAATGTATGTGTGTCTATGATGTGTACTACGCTGTATTTTGCTGCAGACACATCCTCGGCATAGTCTGACAAGTTTGCACAGCACGGACACGCGAACAGCGGCAGCCAGGTCTTGCGCGATCCGGTGTCCGTGGAAGATACCGATGTGAAGAGACGGGACCACGCGACCCGGCTGTGAAGAATAGTGTCGCACGAGTCAATATTCACGTACATCACTTGAACTCAGCAGAATCAGGACAAGCTGGCTCTTGCCTGGACCCCATGTGGGCTCCTGGTTTTACTCGATCCCGATGCCCAGGACTTTCTATTCTCATTACCGTAGCCTCAAAGCCCGCAGACCATTTAAGGCGAGCCGCTTCGAGCGGATGGGTTCGGCGAGCTCTGGTGTACTCAAGGAGCTCCTCTTGTGTTGCTAGAGGGTTCAAACGCATTCGAGACTGAATCTGGGGCTTCCGCTCTTTCTCGGGGCCTCGGCATTGCCTTCTTGTGTGACAGGGCGTCAGGAGGTTGAAGTACCGAAAGGTTTGATAAGGTTTGGATTCTGAGCAGTATGGGGGGGGAGGGGGGACAAACAGGAACATCCCGTCAAGGGAATTCCAACCTACCCGCCCGTTTGCATAGCCGTTACCAGGCGTGCTTGTGTAGCAGCTTGCGCCAAGAAGCTGGTTGGAGAAATGAAGTGGTGCTGGCACTGCAGTTCGTCCGGCTTATTCTGAGTTTCAGGGAGATCGATCTGATCAGGACCGGAAGTCTACATTAGCGCGAGTGTCGAGCTGTAGATGATTGGATGCTTTCGCTATCCGTACAGTCTGTGACCTCACCACGGCTCCCACACACATATAAGTATAGGCTCTATTATAGACATATACATACATACATGCATACATACATACATACATACATACATATATATATACATACTGATATACACATGTATATTTACACTTACACGCATACCACATCCAATACGTACATCTACGGAGATATTAGTAGAAGGCCAGCAAGCATGAATCATAAGTCGTGCTTGAAACGCACCGTCGGCCGGAACTGCTTGTCAGGCGGAGACACCCAAAGGAATTTTCAAGTTCGTCTTTGACCCGATGCCCCCTGGTCTGTCGGGTTCCGTTCAATGGATTGTCTTTCTGCAGCTCAGGCGATGCTTCTTCAGATGCAAGGTAGGTAGCTCCCGTCGATGGAAACTGGCTGAGGTTTGAGACAGTCATCTGTGTTCTCATCGTGATCAACTCCATTGTGATGTCGTTCGAAGCGCAACATGCAGCTGGGCTTTCGAACCGCTTGCTGCGTGTAGCAGCAAGCCTCCAACCCTTAGACTCAGACTACTGAATCCTGGGCCCTCGATGCTCAGCCCCAAGGCGCCTTAGGAGCTAGCTCGCATGCTGGATTATTGACGGAGTCTAGGGAATGCACAAAATCAAGAGATGGAGATGTTGTTGATGATGATGGTGATGATGATGGCACTGACGATTAACATGCCTGTAGCATGCTGACCGTGATAACGACGGCGGCCGTCATCATGACTATGCACATGGCTGCAAAACGTCGATGGGAACCTGTAAGGGTGGTAAAGATGACGACGGTGGTGATGATGATGATGAGGATGACTATGAACGTAATGATGACGGTGACGCTGGTGACAGGCCCGCCGGCCACCACGATGCTGCCTTTTGACGAAGATGAGGATCATGGCGAACATGATGCTGAGCCCGACGCTGATGATGTTGATGGTGGTGATGACGGCAACGATGACCATGACTCCGACGATCATTAGGACCATGTCCATGATGTCCACCATGGTCCAACGGATGTTGATGCTGCCTGTGGTGATGAGGTGGTCTGCGCTTCAAGCATGTGTCGCTGATCATGAAAGTAACCTTCCTCAAGGCATCCGGACTCGTACCATCGCGGCCTGCCTTTCGAATCACCGGCACCGACAAATTCCCCGGTCACAAGCCCACAATCACCTGAATGGAAATGTTGGGTAGAAGAGACGGTTGAGTGCCTCTTGCAGACATGCCTGCTTCTAGGCGGGCCTCAGGCTGGGCTACGACTTAGGCCAGCTGAGTTTTCTGTTCCTCCCCTGCACATGCATGCATTTGCATGTGTGATGCGCGTGCGCGGCAGGGTATGTGCACAGAAATGCACCTGCGTGCCAACCTCATCACTGTCTACATCCTCCCAGTTTACAGCAGCACTTATTTACTTATCACCTACTTATCTATCTATCTGTTTGTCTATCTATCTGCGTGTATCCATCTATGTGCCTATCTATCCACTCCAGCCTAGGTAGCTACCAATCCGTCGACTTATCTAACTACCGTTTGAGACGTGCTTCTTCATGCTTGTTTGGACATGTTTCTACATGTGTGTATGTGTGTGTGTGTGCGTGTCTCTGTGTGTCTGTGTGCATGTGTGTGTGCACGCGCGCACGGGTGTGTGTGTGTGTGTCTGTTCGTGTTGTTCGGTAGATTTCAAAAAGCAGCGTTGACCTTTTGCCAGAGGGCTCCAAGCTTTCATTCAGACTTTTGGATGACGCAGCTGTGGAGGCAAAGCATCCACTCCTTTCCGCGTCGTGCTTTAATCGCCTCAATCGTCGTAGTAGTAGTAGTAGTAGTAGTTGTTGTTGTTGTAGACGTAGACGTAGACGTAGAAGTAGCAGGAGAAGTAGTAGTAGTAGTAGTAGTAGTAGTAGCAGCAGTAATTGTAGTTGTAGTAGTAGTCGTCGTGGTGGTGGTGGTAGTAGTAGTAGCAGCAGTGGTAGTGGTAGTAGTACTGCTATAACTACTACTACTACTACTACTACTACTACTACTTCTGCTACTACTATTACTACGACTACGACGACTATTACGACGACGACGACTACTACTACTTTTACTACCACCACCACTACTACTTCCACTACCACCTACTGCTACCACTACCACTACCACCACNNACTACGACTACGACTACGACCTACTACTACTACGACCTACTACTACTACTACTACTACCACCACTACCACTCCTACTCCTACTCCTACTCCTACTCCTACGCCTCGCCTACTGCTCCTGCTCCCACTGCTACTCCTACTACTACTACTACTACTACTACTGCTGCTGATGCTACCACTACCAGTACCACTACCGCTACCACGACCACGTGCCACTACCACTACTGCTACTACTGCTACTGCTACTATTACTGCTGCTGTTGCTGCTGCTTCTGCTACTACTGCTGCTGCTGCTGCTACTACTACTACTACTTCTACTACTTCTACTACTACTACTACTACTACTACTACGACGACGACGACAACGACGACGGCGACTACTGCTACGACGAGTGCTACTACCAAGTAAGACAGAGAAAACTTTCATTTGCAGCAGTTAAAGTAGTGACAAGTAGTAATGGTAGCGGGATTCGGTAGCAGAAGCAGCAGCACCCGCAGCCCGCAGCCGTGATACTGCAGCGAACGCAGTCTAGTGTCAATAGCTAGAGTTCAACATAACAGCCGGAACATGCAAGCAATCTTAGAGCAAAAGCAAGCAGAGAGTGAAGTGCCTCGACTCCTAAACTAGCGTCTTATGGAATTCTCAGCACAGACCAGTCCAGCACGATTGATGCGCTGCAACAACAGCAGCCTCAGCAGCAACAAAAATAGTAACAACTCAGTTTGCTATTTTCTTGCGATAACCTTCGTCTCTTTGTAATCGGGCACTGTTCTCATGCATTGATGATAGTACCTTCTACTGACTGCACTCAATGCCATTGTCATGCCTTGGTGGTCTGCTGATTCTCCTACTATCATCAGCATGGCATGAATTGCTATGATTCTGCAGCGTTCCGGAGGCATACGAACCTACAATGCTCCTGGGACGGAGCTGTGGCCGGGTGCAGCTGACGTCTTCGTGGCTTCTGCCGCTCATTCGCATGTCTGGGATTTATCGGAGCCCATCGTCCAGGAGTCCAGGCGAGCTGAACAGAGAAACCATCTAAAAGCACCCTGCGAGGCAGGACCTGACCTCTTTCTTTGCGGTTTTGGCGGCTTTCAACTTTGATCCCTTCAGGAAAATGTGTTGCCGCAGTACCGATCGATGTGGATTTCCTTGCAGCATTTATATAGATGGCTTCAACCGATGACCGCAAATTCTACCAATGGGGGCGTCCGTGGGGTTTTGCATTTGGTAACAGCACGTATTGAAAGTGGCGAAGGGTCGACATGCCATCACAGTTGCGTACTTATGCTTGTGTCTCGGCAGGTGGAGCCCGTTGGGACAGTAGCTTAAGATGCTTCTTTCTAGAATCCAACATTGCGAGTGCCCACAGTCTCCGTCCTGGCTGGCTAATGCTACAGCAGCAACGATATATCAGCGGCAATATACGAACATTGCCAAACCGTGGGTAAGTCCCCGAAGCTGTGTTGACTGCATGCACACTATGCAGTAGCTGCCACTTAGGGTTTCTGACAGATCATCCAGAATTGATACCGGAATTCAGGAGTGGTTTTTCGGACCGATATTTGCCGCGGAGCTGATCTTGAAAGTCGTTCGGAGCTCAGTGTTTCTTCAGGTTGGAGGTGAGGCGGTGGCCAGACTGTTCCAAAGTTCCTGAATGGTTTTTAGTTTCCGCTTCTTGGGTCAATGGGTACCTATGAAATCTGACTGAGGGGCTAGAATGAGCACAAAATATTTAGTGAAGGCGGCTTGCTCCTTGGACGTGCTGCGCTTTGGGGTTAAAAGCGGCAGTGCTCTGTCAAGGACAAGCCCATGTAGAGAGACTGTCAGACACCACATCCTGGGTCCGACAAGCAGTCAATCGTCCGAGTACTTGGGCTTGGCGCGAGTCAGGAAAGGCAAAAGCCGGTCTGCTTTGCTGCATAGTGAGTGGTACAGGGTAGCGGCCAGTAGTGATGTTGTCACATCGCCCAGATTGGCATGAAGTGCGAGTTCCTGCGAGACTTCTGGAATTATTTCGACACCATTATGGCTCCTTGTCGGAAGTCGTAGCCATTTCAACTCTTCGAGACTGGACGTTCAAGGTCCGGTCTAATTGCAGATCAAGGGCACCCTTTCTCGAATGGGTCTGAGTCCGCATGCCGTACTTCTTAACTTCGAAGGCTGCGTGAGTATCACGGTGCATCCTGGAGACTTCGAAGGGTAGGGTTGACATTTGTCAGATGAAAGTCATTAGGCAAGCACCTTGGCAGTTCAAGCAAGTGCACTAGCAATGAATGTGTTGATTATTCCGGCTATGCAGCGGTCACAGGTTTGTTTGATTGGGATCCCTGAAGCCCCCCGCAGCAGCACAGAATGTAAGTTGGAAGGGTGACAAGAAGGACTCTGACTGGAACCAGAGAAAACCACCAATGCTTGAGGTTGTTGCATGGTTCGTCGACACCGTCTTCTCAGGCAGAACGTGGTGGGAATGCAGCATCGTGACAATCAACAACGAATCTCGTGACTAGGGCAACACGGATCGGAAGCCCCGAACCCACGTTCTTCTTAGCCCACATCAGCGGGTCCTTGGAACTTGCACCTGTGTTGGAGGACTTCTTCCCGTGGATCCTATGCTGCTGCGTCTTGCGCGGTTGGCCCGCCTCCTCCGCCTCATGCGCTTGGTGAGGAAGCTGAAGGGGTTCGACGCTGCTCGGAAGGTCACAGACTCCTTATGCAAGAGTCCACGGTCGACTCCACCTGACAGCCCCTCCACGGCATCAAAATCTCCACTGGCACACTCCCACGCGGTAGGAGTTCCAATGCATACTGTAGCCTCTTACAATTACAACACCTTGTGCAAGATTGCAAGATGAGTGTCAATGAGTAAAGCCCATGCGTTTTCCGAGATCGGAGATTCTGCGGCAGAATTTGGCAAAGCCGTCACGGTAGTCCAGTAGTTCATGTGATCCAGATGCCTGAAACTAGCACTTTCGAGCTTTAAAGCGCCTTTCCTTTCTTCGTCGGCTTGCTACTACAGCATAGTACAGCAAGGTGCATCGGGGAATGGTATACTGCTGTGAAAAGTCGCAAGAGAAGCGTATATGGAATAGTGCGTTCTGGATTTAGGACACATGCTAATGCGACGCACAGGCACTACGGTAGCTTCAGCAGTATATGCTACTGGGAACTGGATGCTAGAGAGAAGCAAACCAGTGTGATTCCACATCAGACGTTGGCCCCAGTATGCGGTGACGGCCTCAACCCGTTGAACTGTCCCAGTCGCCGACAACAGAAGCGGTATACAGTACCAGGCAGGAAGCTTGATGCGCACGCAGAGGCTGAACGGAATTAGTTCCCTGGAGTCTGAGGCTCTCTACATACTTACCACCGCTCTCCGTGGCAGCGTGACAGCTCCTCCACTTGCACATTAAGAAGATTCCATCAAACTACCATGGCACGCTTGCCTGCCATGATGCATTGGCAGGGCAACCGTTCTCAAGATCGTTGTCAAGTTCATCGCTACCATGGCACCTTTATCATCCCCACCGCCATTCTCACTATCATCGTCGTCATCATCATCATCATAATCACATCATCGTTCTTCTTCGGCTGCATCACCGTCGACTTCGGCACCGCCAGCATCACCACGATCCCCAAAATCATCCTTACCATCATCGGTATGACCATCAGATTGATTTTCCTTGTCATGTATTGCTCCGGCTTAATTTGTCATCCCTTGGTAGGTTCAGTGTTTTTGGACTTAAGGACCGTGTTGTCGAGCGGCTTCTTGTCCAAAGGGTCCTTTAATCCTGTAAGTTCGACATAAAGGCCTGAGGATCCTAACCGGTGTCTTGATAGGCAGCCTCATCCGCTAAAGCCTTTGAGCACACCCAATCCAAGAGATCGTTAGCAAGTCCCGGATGCACACATGGACGCAGAGCTCGCGAGCTCGTTGTGAAACTGTACTGCAACACCCTATCACCATGCTCGCAGCACTTGTGCTCAGGTTCTTTTATGGTCTTTCTTGATGCAACTTGGCAGCTCCGGATGAGGATGGGCTATGTAAATGTCCAGAAACATAACTGGCTGAACCACCTCGGCAACAATGCCGCCTTCCCGGTGTATTTGTCCAGTCGAGAGTAGAATACGTGTTGAACAACCCCGTGTCACTTCTGTCCATGCAAGTGCAAGCTGCCCGGGTCCATTTCTCATCCAAGGCTCTTCTTATTGCAGCTGATGTTTGCGCTCTTCTTGTGCCTTTGAGAATATCCAGGACGTCTGAAGAGAGGTGTTATGTTGGTGTGGTCGATCTGCACGATTCAGTAGCGTGGTTCAGTCACTTCCGTCTGCTTGCTTAGCGAGAGAGCATTGGGAATGGTCGGGATGATAATGGGACTGATGGGAACGGTGCACATCTTTCTTTCCATCGCAGTGACCCTTTTCTTTCATGGCCTTGCGTATGACCTGCATTGCCCGGCATCTCCTGGCTGAGTCCTGGCTACCGACTTGGTGAGCGTCTGTGGTTCTGAGGCAGAGGGTCGTCTCCGACTCGATCGAGTCGAACATCGCGAACCAGGTCTTGATGGCTGAAAACAACGAGCTCTTCCTCTACTTTGGAACTTGCTCCAGGTGTTTGCTGACCATGTTCGATGCTCGTCCAAGACTAAGCGCAGGCACGCGAAACGCACGAGAGAGCAGCTCACGTGGAAGTAGCAGATAGAGTCCGCAGCAGCAGCTTTCGTGCTGGTATGACGGTGTGCGGACTGGTGTTCGCTGAGCGGCTTAGACAAGCGCGATGCCGTGGACATGTTGCTTGCTTGTGCGAAGACTGTCAGTTAGATGGGACAGGAGAAACAGGCAAGCTGAAGCGGCAAAGGTAGCCTTGGTAGACGGCTAGCTTCTCGTTCGAACCAGCCTTGTGACATCAGAGTGTGGAGCAGAGGGCTTCCGAACTGAGTTGATCTGCTCGTTGACTCCCTGTGGGCACATCATCAAGGTTTCCGGAATCCGGAATGTCAACTTGCACTGCACCACAAGCCCTACAAGGCTGTAACAGTCAGGTTGCCAGAAGCCTGATGTCCGAAGTAAACTCGAGCTTTGAGGCACCTGAGGGTTTAGCGTTGCATCGAACTCGGGGATCGGCTTGTAGTTGCAGTGCCCAGCATTGACACATCAAGGAGATCACTCTTGGAAATTGGCCTCCAGTGGCACGGCATCCTGGCGGGATAACGGCTCAGCATCGTCTTCCCGGTCATCACTATCATTGCATCATCATGATCACCGTTGCCCACAAAAGCAGCATCTCCAACACCAGCGTGAGTATGAGTGACACATCACCACCCTCAATATTATCGGTCTACGCCAGAGAGGGGAGCAGTCGACCATGATATCCAAATGCTTTCTGCCAAACGGATGTCTTGTCAAATCGTGGCATGACCCTTTGACGGTCTGTTCCGCGATTGAACGTGTCGAATGTTGCTGCTCATCTCGCATAGGCTGTGTCTCAACAAAGGCCACTGGAGACACGGGTCTGCTAAGCGATGCGCAAAGCCCTGAACCTCGAAGCATGGAGCCAGATGCCTACTCAAAATATTGCGTCCCCGTGCCTAGGCTTCTGCAGGACCATGTGTCTGAAGCTTTCACCGCTTTCTCCATTATTCACAAGGTGCCCTCACGGGCAGGGAGGGCGGGGATGAAGTCTCAGGGTCCGGGTCCCGCGACGACATCGGCTTCGACGAAGAACTGCGAGCGCAGGTTACCTTGGGGTTTCCAGAAGTACTCGCCGTTTCAGAATCAGCAGATTGCTAACTGCTCCGGGATATGACAACCACGGATGCACTGGACGGGTTTCGCTGATGTGTGTTACTTCATTGCCTCAGATCACCATCGGATATGCTCTGATTGCGGTGATCAACGGCGTGTTCCTCAAGGAAACCTTCCAGGCAGCAGACAATGATGACAAGATCATGATGCGCAGCTTGACAAGCGGAAAGCCTTAACCGTTAATCAAGGCGTAACGGCATCTCAACAAATTTCAGCTGGATCGCACGCAATGGTTGTGACTATGCTCATGCAGGAACGGCTTTCAGTTGAAATTTCGTATCCTCACTTAATTCCCACAGTAGAACTTTAGCTGACAATCTCTCCCTGGCACAACGGTTTTAAATGTAAGTAACTACCCCCAACCTTCCACCTCCCCCCCCCCGCAAATACTGGTTGCAATGATACTTGCACACTGATGAGCAACATCAAGTACATACAGAAGATGTTTGCGAGTGTCTGCTCAAGCATGTCTTGCGGCTTGTCAATACCGAGAAAACCACGGCAACAACATAAATAGTTGTCATGCCAGCCACTTGAATGTGCGAACAGCTCAACCCGGCCACCCCAGCTACAATGCTAGTGTTGATCTTCATGGTAATTGGTGGCTTGTTTTGGCTTCAAATCGAGACTAATGCTTGTGTGCGGCCTCTTGCGTCTACAGAAGTCTGGCTGGTTATGTAGGGTGAGATCCAGTTCCCCGCGACGCGAGCCCTGCCTTCCCTCTCGGTCACCGTGGCCAAGCCCAGGAAACACGGAGAAGAAGCGACACCAGCACATCAAGAAGATGAAGTCACTGTTTGAGGCTCAGGGCTGGGTGTCAATTCTGCCATGGATCCTTGAGAGAAGCATGTGGTGGACACTTCACACTCCTATTTCACCACGTGCCTCCCAAGCTCCCGGCAGGCAGCAGACGAGACAGGCGATGGCGTCTTGGATCAGGAGGAGTTCATCCAAGTGCTCCTTGGCTTGAAGGTCGAAGCAGCATGAAGGGGTGGACCCCTTCAGAATTTCAACCCAGGGCCAGGGACGACTCAACAACTTATATTACAGGAATCCAACACGGGATTCCCAACGAGCATGAGGTGACTTCGGAGACGGTGCACCATCGTTAGTCGACAACGCCGAGAGCAAACCGTACACAAACCTCTTGTGGAGAAGCGACAAACTCGACAGCTGCGAGGGCTCCAAGGCATCCCCTTCACAAGTTCCCCAACATGAAAGCCTGGATGGTTTTCTCCCCTTGACTTCTCCGAATGAGTTGACTTTTGAAGTTGGGCGCAAGGATGACCGATCCGGAGATCGTCAACTGGCTTGCCGCCATGGACCTCCACATCTCGGATCCTAACATGGTGTTCCCAAGCTCAAGAATATCGAACAGCATGCTATGCTCACTCTCTGCTCCCTCTGCGCCTTATCGTCTGGAAATGGCATGCTGCTGGCATTGGTCATACCACGCAATAGAGTGCACCCTATAGGGTCTAGCTAGTCTTTTACACCTCTGCAAGGACATACTAGGGAGACCCTGCAGGGATTAGGCCCTCGACGAGCATCTCTGAGAGAAGTCCAGCTGTCGTGGAGTGGAGCGACGCGAAAGGTTCGACATGGTGCAAGAAGATGGAGGCATCACAGCTGAGCAGCTTGTGAAGGGCGTCAGTCGGCTTAAAGGCTCTGCGAGGAGCTCCTGCTGTGCACCAGATTCAGGTTGGTAGGACATGTCACTGTGGGCTTCGAGGCTTGGCAGACGAAGAGCTTACTGCTGTTGAGTTGGAGAGACATCCTGTGCCTGGAAAGTTGTGCACAGGAGCACGGACCTACATTTGCTGACGCTCGATGTGAAGAAGCTCTTTTTCCTGGTCCAGGATCTGTTTCTTGGCCAGTGGGACTCGTTGGTTTGTGGTTACTAGTCCACCATGCGGACTTATACCAGATATAGGTCGTTGATTGAAGATGCTCTACTTGCAAAACGGTTCCGCTGCAACAACTCAGAAAAGGAATATGATTAGACCTACAGCTCTATGCTTTGATTCACAAGCTGCGCAGTGACGGTGTTGCTGGTGCTGGTGGTGGTGG
>CAJNJA010052875.1:0-25081 GCA_905231915.1 Symbiodinium necroappetens
GTGTCTCTGTGTGTGTGTGTGTCTCAAACAAGCCAGAGTACAACAGTGTTAGCTGACTGACAGGTTAGTCGCAGTATGAAGCAGCGGTCGTGTGGGAAGGGCAGAGCTAAAGAACAGCATGGCCAGTAATGTAAACAAATGAGAAGTGCTAATCGCCGGAATCGTGGAGGTTGTTATCCCCACCACCATCAAGACCATTGCCATCACCCCCTTGATCATGCCAATGTGTGTAATAAAGAAGCAACAACAATATGCAGATGTTGTCCAGCCTTCTCGCTTATGTCCATAATTTTGTACATACTAATTTAGAAATATTGTATAAGATGAATCTTGGTGTTGGAATGTATTGCATTGTCATGTTGTGGCAGGTGCATCTCCGTCCGTGCGCCTGATTGAGATGCTTTGACAACAGCACTCTTGCGCCCGGAGCATTCCTGCCGAAAGGCTCAGCGGAGCCTTCGAGTCGATTTCTGGGTAGGACGTGTCTTGTCTCACGGTCCTCTGTACTTTGCCTTAAGCAGCATGTCTCGCAAGTTGGCATGCGCGCAGGATGTTAAATGAAGCTGCAATTAAAGGTTCAGAAAAGAGAAATGTGCTGCGTGACGCAGTTAGCAGGTTTCTTCCACACGTTTCCAAAGCGGGGTGTTCAGCATTTCTACTTTGCATATGTACGGGAATCCGCGCGTGGAATCGATGCACAGGGCAACCGGGCACCCTCGTGGGTCATAGGCCCGAGGAGCCCAGACCGGACGGGCCGGCAGAAACCAGGTCCATAACATGGCACAGGAAGCTACTCAACCGACACGCAGTTCGGCACGAGTTCTGCCGCGTGACTTCTGCAAATGCCGATATACAGGCGCGCAAAAGGTTATGGGCCGTTGCTCTCACTTTGCATGTTCGTTTTGGTCTGCAAAATTATCAAAATTTCTGTCATAGCTGCAAGCGCTTCCTAATGCTTCCTATACCATATATGTTACGGACCTGGTTTCACCAACGGGCCTGGTACCTGTGAAGAAAGTTTGTGGATGTGTTGGAAAAGACATGGCAATGCTTGAGGCAAGATGATGTAGGGAGCATGTGGTAGCACTCTGACATTCGGACTCGCGTGCCTCGCAGATTAAAATCTTGAGGGCGACGCCAGGCGCAAATTGTGTTCAACGGTTTCGAAGCGATGGTCTTGAAACTCTGGACCAATAGCGCTCACAGGGCGGCTTTTCATCGTCATTTCATGGTGAACACGCTGGCTCTCATCAGCTTCCAACACCATTGCGCTGACACCTAGCTAGGCCTTTTGAAGCGCCGCCCCTCTGCAATAGAGCAGCTTGGAAGTGCTTAGTGACCCCCCGCACCTCTAGGGTTTCATGAAGGAGGGCGGGGGGGGAAAGGTGCCCGATGCCCACACAGTGCCTTTCAACACGGACCGTTTACAGCGTTGTTGGTTCATGCTGCCCAGCCTGGCAAGCCATGTCGGCAACGCCACGACCTGGCCACATGCAGCTCGGAAGCAGAGCTTTCAGAAACTTTGCCGCAAAGGAGTGTTGCCTGGTGTCCTGATTGCTTGCTGCAGCGCATGGTCAGGCGCGAATCTACTCTGTCTGAAGATCAGTCTGCAACGATACGACGAGGAACCTACCTGGTGCGACAGTAATGTTCCTAGTGCCAGCATCATTGCGGTAAACCGTGAGAAGCAGCTTCGCACAAGTGCAATGATGATGTTGCTTATATCTTGATGGAAGCGACTGTACTGATGACCACCAAGATGACGATGAGCAGGAGTTGATTCTGGCAGCATGGTGCGAGCCGGCCCGTACCAACCGTACGGAGCTTAAGCACCAATCCACACGATCATACCAATAGCAGCATATTGTGCGAACTTGGGGGAATGATAGTCCACTAGGATATGACGAATGTGAATGATGATGACCTTGCTACCTCCACGATCTAATCTCCATGGTCGGTACAGTGACGCACGAGTGGCGATGCCAGGAAACACATGCTGGAAGGCCTGCAGCGGATGCTGCTGCGAATTCCTCGACTTCGCCTACTTGCGTGGCATTCTGATGAGCCATGCACATGCGCTGGACCGCGCAATGCCACGCATGTTGGGGAAACAAAAGTCCAGCGACACAAACGCGAGCCATTGCAGGACCGTCTGCCGAAGCCTGAGAGGCTGAAACGTGGAGCTTGGCTCATGCCGGAGGCGTGTGCTGGTCGTTGAGTTTCTGACCGTTGTGACTCTGACTGCACGGAAAGTCTCCGTCGCAGGCTTCCACGCCACACACCACTGCATCGACAGCGCTGAAAGTTGGATAAGCTCCAAGGACGGGCGTGCAATCAACACTGGTCGTTTGTAGCCCTGGTCGTTCACCGTGTCCCAAACTGCATCGGAGGCCCAGTGCAGGAGATCAGAGCTTACAGCAGTGATTCTTACGATGCCCTGGCCCAAGCAGCAGCACTCAACTCATGCTAGTAACATCCACGTAATCGACGCCGTACACACTTGGGGTTTGCGAATCGGGTGATTCTTGCATGTCAGCACGAATAGGGAATGGCAAGCTTCGCAACACCGTGAGCGCACATAGAAGTGCCTCGTTGCCCAAACACAGAGACAGAGAGGGCCATGGTCCCAGGCCCCGCGCAGCAGAGCCGCTGCGGTAGGTGTCAGGTCCGTGTATAGCCTGGCCAAAGATGCCGGAGGCTCAGCGCGTACGGGCAGCGGTCTCGTGAAGTCTTTTTGGTTTCATGATGATGGGCGTGCGGTGAGGTCAGCCTGCATCTGCTTTGGCGCAGGATCCTCCTGCAGGGCCTGCAGCTGTGTAGGTGCATAACGGAGGAGCATTGAACCTTGACGTCTGTTCTGTTACACATCGGGGCATGCATTTCGATCCGTCCAGACATGAGCCTAGACATGCCGGCTTTCTTGATGCATGCAGACTCATCCACATGTGTTGCAAGCTAAGTTTTGAGCACATGCTCACAGAGACAGAGTGTGAGACACAACAGCCTCAAAGCCTCTCAGCGAGCTCGGCGGATGCAACTATGGAGAACCCGAGCATGTGCAGGAGAAGTGGATGCCGGCTGGCTGCCAGGACGAGGGCTCCGCTCTTCCTTCCAGGCGCTAGCGAGCAGTCCATGCAAGTCAGGTGCCCTCATATTATGTATACGTATGTACGTATATTTCTGTATGTATATATATATATATAAAACACACACACTATCTAATCCATATATATATATAGAGAGAGAGAGAGAGAGAGTCAAGAAATACATAAAGCAAAAAACAGGTATGTGATACACCTCGCGTGGGTACTTGGTAGCTTGTTGCAGGAATCCCCGGCTCCGGGCCGCTTCGATGCTCAAGATGCTGACTGGGAAGCCTTCGGAATGCCCAACTACTCAAAGCTCTTGGGGAAGGCAAGCTAAGGGCTGAGCCGAGATCTCTGTGTCTGTGATTCGGCTTCAGATGGTGAGATAAAGTGCATGGCAGGATCTTCTGCTGGGCCAGCATCACGTGCAGAACCATGGAGGCGTCGCATGCTGCCAGCGAGTAAGCAAGATGCGCCTGTGTACACCTCTTGCAGGGGCGGAGCACTGCAGCCGGGACTTCCACGAGTTCTGCTGCTCGGGAGCAGATCCCATTTCGGCTCTTGGCGCTCAAGTGCTCTCCGTCTCCGACGAGAGTCTCAGGCAAGCAAGGCTACGATTACGTCTGCGATACCACGGAGCCGACGCTCCATTGGAGCAAGGTGGGGGGCCCTATGTGTAGGGCCAAGGGGCCGGGGACTGTTTCCAAAAAAGAGCTCTGAAGGACTGCGGGGTGATGTACTACCTTTCGCCAGCTGCGGGCACGGGATGGCACACCTACAAGTGCCCCAGCGATCCGGAGCTTTGCAGGGGGACTTCACCCGTGTAGCTGCGTGAGGTACCTTCTCGGACAGCCACCAGCAGATTGCCGCCCGGCAAACTCTCCCTTTCTGAGTCTGACGCTTCGCTGCCCTGTGTCCAGGCAAGCCGGGGGAGCACTGCGACGCTTGCGCCGACCCCCATGGCAAGGTCGGTTTCCCACGGAACCGCCAACCGAAGTCTGAGCACGGTGGAAGCAGGTGGTATGCACCGTCAAGCTTCACGGCGGCGACTGCAAGGCTTTTCGGGGGGACGCGGAGAGCCTAAAACACGAACTCGTGGCCTCTCGATCTCTTGCGCGCGCCTTTCATGCCGCAAGGAGGAGGATCTTGCAGCTGCTTCCAAAGCTGGCGGCGTGTCCGCCATGTCCGGTGCAGACCTTGAAAAACTGTGCCTCAGCTGTGCCCGTGTACGTCCAAACACCCCTTGTATACTGTATACTTGAAACTCCGTCTCTAAGCGGTGATCCCTTGCTGCTGAGGAGCAAGACCATCTCCTTCCTCTAGGGGCGAGAAAGTCGAGGCCAAGACGCAACAGCCGGCCTCGTGGAGATCGCGCAGAGCGGCACAGAGCCCCGAGCAGGGGGCGACTTTCCCCCGTGGTCTCAGACTTCTGGGCAGCGGAAAACCTGCATCCTACTGCTTCTGACCGAAGTTGAGCGACTTAAGCTTGGCCGTGGGCCTTTGCTGCGGCAGCGAAGCTGCAGGATCCTCTCGGAATGCTGGCGCTGCGGCTGTGGCTTTGCAGCGCACAGAACCTGTGAAGGCGGACTGTATAAGACTCTACAGCGACTCTACAGAGACTCTGCAGCATGCTCCGAATGTGTCATTGCGGCTCCAAGCTTTTGCCAGCTGGGGGACATGGAGGGTCATCGTCATACCGCGTTTCAACGCGTGGCACAATGAATGGCACGCTGCACAGGAAAGTGCGTGTCACACAGGCATGTGCGCACCACCGCGTTTGCCGGCGGGTCCTGCTTCCGTAGTGTTTTGTGTGCAGTGCATCCACTTCGCGCTTTGAGCTGTGGGATCCGCTTGGATGAATGTGTGCAGGCAGCCTGGCACGTCGCTGGCAGAGCCCACGTCACAGGTCAAGCCTCGAGGTCGCTATGTGGTGCAAGATGCTTTTACAACGGGCCCCGATATTTTGGGGTGGACTGAGGAGGAAGTTGAAGAAAGGATGAGGGGCCCGTGGCAGATTCGCCATGATGGCCAGGCCCGGCTGGTTGGTCGTCTTTGCACTTCTTAAATTTGTTGCTGAGAGATGATGGAGAGAAATCTTTGGACTGCACACTTTCTGCTCAGCCATTTGGGTTGAAGTGAGACCAAGAACAGAGCGCCAGCAAAGCGCCAGCCATGTCGCAGCCTGTCAGCTTGAAAGATGGTACGAAGGAGATCGTCGGCGATTGGTTTATCAAGAACGTGCAAGGGGCGGTGCAGCTGAAGACGGAGGGTGACGAGGTGCGGTCTGTCCAAACCTGCTTTGGCGGCCAGCCTGCGGTTGGGAAAGTACGCAAGGATGAGTCTAACTTTGAGATGGACATGCAGATTGGCGGCTTCCCCATGATCGCCAGAATGAAGGACACCAAAGGGCAGAAGTACCTGGAGTTCTCGAACGGCGGCCTTTGGTCGAAGAACCAGCCGGCCTTCGACTCCTCCGCCACGAACGGGAAAGTCACCAACGGCCACGTTCCGAACGGCCATGGCTCCCAAAAGGACGGTGTTGTCGGCATCCCGATGAGCGAGGTGAAGAAGCACAACTCCAAGGACTCTGCTTGGGTGGTTTTGCACGGCTACATTTACGACCTCACGAAGTTCCTCGAAGATCATCCTGGAGGTCACCAGGTGATTTTGGATTGGGCGGGCAAGGATGCCACCAAGTTCTGGTCGGCCATCCACAAGAAGGATTGGATCAAGGAATACACAAAGCCTGAGTGGTGCCTTGGGCCAGTTGGACAGGAGGCGCCCAACGAGGAGCTGAAGAAAGCCCAGGACGAGGTGAAGTTTTTGAAGGCGGAGTTGGAGCGCCTCACCGCCTTGCCAACGAAGCCATCGGTTGGCCTGGTGGCGGCCTTGGACGCCGCGGAATCCTGCAAGCCTTCGAAGTTGAGCTCAGATGCACCAACGCATGTGGCCTCCGAATCTCCCCCCTTGCTAGAGCTCACGGGCAAGCGAGTGCTGGTGATTGGCCACGGGCCAGTCGGACACGACTTCGTTCCTCAACCTGCAACATCTTGCAGCATCAACACATGCAGTCCGTCTAGTAACTGCAAGTGTGCTTGATCCATCATTGTGCGCGACATGAGGTAGTGAAGCTCGTGGGCATGGTAGGCGACGGCGCGCTTGACATCACCGTGGTGGGGGAAGAGCCGCGCATGGCGTATGATCGCGTCCACCTTACCGAGTATTTCGAGCACCGTGACGCGAGCAAGCTGTCTATGTGCGACAAGAAGTGGTTCCAGGACCACAAGGTGGGATTTATGCTTGAAGCGACAGGCATTACGAGACATGCCACGACGTTGTAGCTATAGCTAGCCGCAAAATGGTAATGCACGGTCAGAGAGGGATCGGACTTGTCAGATTTTGTTGTGTATCTTTGTAGGTTGGAATCCGCACCAACTGCCGCGCCGAGAAGATCGACCGCGAAAGCTGTAAGGTGTCGCTGCGAGATGTGAACACAAACGCCGTCGAAGAGATGGCTTACGATGCATGCGTCCTTTGCACCGGCAGCTATCCCTTCGTGCCACCTTTGGAGAACTTGAGTGAAAAAACGGTGGGAGTCTTCGTGTACCGCACCATTGAGGACCTGGAGGGTATGATTCTCTTCGCCAAGAAGTCTCGCAAGGCAGCAGTGATCGGTGGCGGGCTCTTGGGTCTCGAAGCAGCCAAGGCCGTGTATGACCTGAACCAAGAGACGCACGTGCTTGAGATGGCCCCGTACCTCATGCCGGCACAGTTGGATCCCCAGGGCGGCAAGGTTTTAGGCGAGAAGATCAAGGACATGGACATCCGTGTTCACACGAGTTCTCGCTTGAGCAAGGTGGTGGTCGAGGACGGTGTTCTCAAAGGTGTCCGTATGACGGATGCAGAGAATGCCGAAGAATACCTCCTGGAGTTTGACATGTTGGTGGTGAGCGCCGGCATTCGCCCCCGTGATGAGTTGGCGCGATCCAGCGGCTTGTCCATCGGCCAGCGCGGAGGGGTCGTGGTGAATGACCGCATGCAAACCAGCGACCCGAAGATCTTTGCTCTCGGGGAAGTTGCTTGTCACAAGAACTTGTGCTATGGGCTCATTGCTCCTGGCTGGGACCAAGCTTCCGTCCTAGCCAAGAACTTCGAGTCTGCCACCTGGGAGAAGAAGGACAAGGATGCTGCTGATCCGCCGCTTTACGAAGGCAGTGATCTCTCCACAAAGCTGAAGCTCTTGGGCGTGGATGTGGCTTCCTTCGGAAGCTCCCTGGATTTCTGGTTCAAGAAGCAGTGCCATGAGAAAGAAGCCAAGGAGCAGGGCCTGACCTCCACGATCCAGTTGGATCCTTTCAGCGGCTTGTACCGGAAGCTGGTCTTCCAGGAAGAGACCCAGAAGCTCATGGGAGGCCTCCTGGTCGGTAATGCGGACGACTACTTCAGCTTGCTGGGACTCTCGAAGCAAGACGACTTAGGCAAGAAGGCTCCCATGGATCTCTTCTTGGGCGGGAATTCCGAGGAGAGCGTGGATGACTTGAAGGATGATGCCATCGTCTGCCTCTGCCAGAAGGTCACCAAGAAGGACATTGTCGATGCCGTCAAGGAGCAGGAGTGCACCACGATTCCCGACATCAAGCGATGCACCACTGCAGGTGCTGGCTGCGGTGGCTGTGTACTTGCCACCGGCTTCGTGCCCAAGATCCTGAAGACCACACTGGAGGCATGTGGCAAAAAGCCCTTCACGGGGATCAGCCCGAACTTCCCCTTCACGCGTAGGGAGCTCTTCGACATCATCAAGACAAAGGAGCTGAAGACTTGGGAGGAGGTGGTAGAGACCTGTGCACGAGTTGGCAAGATTGCGGATCTCAAGAAAGGCCTTGGAGGAGATGAGGTCTGCAAGCCGGTGGTGGCTTCCATTTTGGCTTCCTTATGGCAGGAGAATCCTGTCAAGGATGGTTTGAACATGCTTCAGGATACCAACGACCGGTTCTTGGCCAACATTCAGCGCTCTGGCCAGTACTCGGTGATCCCGCGAGTCCCCGGGGGTGAGCTGACACCCGATGAGCTTATCTTGATGGGCACCGTGGCGAAGAAGTACAACCTCTGGACCAAGGTCACCGGAGCGCAACGCATTGGCCTCTTTGGTGCAAACGTCTGGCAGTTGCCAGACATCTGGGAGGAACTGTGCTATGGAAAGAGCGCCTATGCGTCTGCAGATGGCAAAGTACTCACCAAGGTTGACACTGATGGCATGGAATCCGGGCACGCCTACGGCAAGGCTCTGCGAGCAGTTAAGAGCTGCGTTGGGACTAGCTGGTGCCGTTTCGGTGTCCAAGACTCTGTGGGCATGGCCAATCGCATCGAGCAGCGCTACAAGGGCTTCCGCGCTCCGCACAAGTGGAAGATGGGTGTCTCAGGGTGCATGCGCGAATGTGCTGAGGCCCAGGGCAAGGACATCGGCCTTGTTGCTACCACCAACGGCTGGAACCTGTACATCTGCGGCAACCACGGAACCTCACCGAAGCATGCTACACTCTTCCTGACCGACATCTCGGATGATGAGGCAATCAAGTACATCGACCGCGTGATGATGTACTACACCTTCACAGCTGACCCACTGACGCGGACCTCGAAGTGGCTGGAGAACCTGGAGGGTGGCATCGACTTCCTGAAGGAGGTCGTGGTCGACGACAAGCTGGGGATCTGTGCGGAGTTAGATGCACGGATGGAGTCGCAGGTCGGTACCTACGAGTGCGAGTGGAAGCGTGTGGTCGACACCCCGGAGCTCCGGAAGAAGTTCAGGCAGTTTGCCAATGTCGATGATAAAAAGTATGGCGATCTCGAGTGGAGTGTCCAGCGCAAGCAGAAGAAGATTGCAGTGGAGGACTTGCCCACCGTCATTGGCCCGGCGAAGATTGGCAAAAGCGATGCAAACGCATCTTGGCACTGGGTGGACGTTGGCGCGGAGGAGGCCTTTCCGAAGAATGCCGGCTTTGCCGTGAAAATCAGCAACTCCGAGCTGGCCGTGTACAACCACGTGGCTGTTGGCAAGTGGTATGCGACTCAGAACTCCTGCCCGCACAAGCAATTGCAGGTGCTCTCTCGTGGAATGATTGGCTTTCAAGGGGACGTGCCGAAGGTGGCTTGCCCGATCCACAAGAACACCTACAACCTGGAGACTGGGAAGGGCATCAGCAATGCAGGTCTGAACCTGGCCACTTTCGACGTGAAGCTGGATAACGGCAGGGTGCTCCTTCACCTCCCTCCCGACGATGTCTTGGACAAGGCCCTCGCCCGCCAGGACCCCAAGGGGAACTCCGATTGCTCTTCCTCCTGCGAGTTGCCCAAGGACTTGCAGTGGTGAGGGAAGGAAGGAGGGAAGAGAAGAGAGCACCCTGAATCAAACTACAGTTTTCTTAAGTTTAGGGTCTTAGAGAGGCCAGCGTCCAAGCCGCTTGCTCATGTTCCGACACGTAACCCGAAGCAACGTGACGTGTGGACTCAACTTCTTGAGAGTGCTTTGAGGCCGGGTCGAAGGGTGAAGCCCAGTGAACACACCCTCCATCCTCCAGCATCCCGCGATAGGGGTCATCCTCAGTCGATAGGGGTCATCCTCGGCGTCGCTTCGTGATTCGTCCTCTTTCATCCCGGGGCTCACTGCGGCTCGCCTCTGCACCTTTTAGGATCTGAGCGGAGCTCGATCACTCTGTTGGAATGCTTACAGCCCAGCGCTCTAAGTACACAAGCTTCTTTGACAAAGCATGTGGTAACTAGGCCGGTTGGAGATCTGAGCGGACATCGATCTTCTGTTGGGATGCTTACAGCTGAGCGCTCCAAGTAATTACAGCAGAATATTTGACAAAAGCATGTGGCCCACACGCAGCCGAACGCTACGGATGTCTTTGCTCAAGCATCGAGTGGATTCGTTCCTGCTTCTGCAAAAGAGGCTGCTGCTGTGATCGTGGGCTTATTGGTTGCTAGTCTCATCCGCAAAACCTGGGAGTGCCAGCAGTCTGCTGTGCCAATCCAACCCGGTGGTTGATCATTCGACCATGGCTTGTCAGGCCCGTCACACCATGAGGTTGGAGTGACCAATCTGGGATCTCTGCTGCTCAGAGTGGTTTCGACAACGGTGCGAGCCTTGGCATACCTTGCAGCTCTGGTATACTTGCAACTCCCGCGGGCGAATGTTTTGGCGTTGACCTTTGCCAGCCCTGCTGTCCTTCAGGGCGATTCTTTCTGAGCCATTTCTGCACCCAGCAAGTAGGCAGAAGAGCGCGGTAGCCCGCGGCCGAGAGTCTTGGCGAGCATGAAGCTTTGCTTCGCGGCGGCTCTTGCTGCCGCCTTGACGGCGACGGCGATGTCCCAGGAGTCTCCCGCTGAGCTTCTTCGTGAGCTGCAGGCGCAGCGGGCGTTGTTGGAGGAGCAGCGAAAGGAGCTGAAGCAGATGGCCGAAACTCAGGAGAGTTTTGCTGGTGCCATGGATTCGGCTTGGCTGGTCCTCTGTGGGGCGCTGGTCATGTTTATGCATGCAGGATTTGCAATGTTGGAGACCGGGTGCTGCCGTGCAAAGAATGCCTCGAACGTCCTGATGAAGAATCTCGTGAACGTCACTTGGCGTTCTTCTGGGTAGGACTTTAACTTTTGGGGGTTTCTATATGAACCAGAACTAGTAGGCTAAACATTGAACGTTCAGGAAGGGGGGTTACTGTGTCGGCGCAAAGCAAATCAGAGAAGTCAGCCAAGGTCAGTGTCGGCACGCTGGGTTGGTGGATCTTTGGATGGGCGTTTGCCTACGGCTCCCAAGCAGGTGGTTTCATTGGCACAGACGGCTTCTTTGGCCTGGGTTTTTACAACAAGGATGCAGCCGGCAACATCGTGCCGGTGGATGAATGTGAGGACGGCAACTGCCAGTCCACGATGTTGAGCTGGTTCTTCCAGTGGGCCTTCTGCACTGCCGGCAACATCCTCAGTTGAAACACGTCCTTGCATCGAGTCTCTGAATTCTTCGCGCGTGCAAGCTCAATTTTCTTGCATCATTCACCTTTGCTTTTGCACACAGGCGCCACCATCGTGAGCGGATGCGTGGCTGAGCGCGTGAAGAGCCCCACCTATGCTGTCTTCGCGTTCTGCATGACCAGTTTCATTTACCCCATCATCGTGGCCTGGACCTGGGGCGGCGGCTGGCTCGCCAGCATCTTCGGTGTGGGATATATGGACTTCGCAGGACCAGATTTGCTTGATGTCCCCTTTCCCCTATGCCCGTTTCTTCCCACGTGTGTGCAGCCAGCAGGCTGTGGATAAGTCGATACTGTACTTGGAAGGAAGGCGCTTGGGTGTTGAAGTTAGAGGCCAACTTTATGACAGACATGCGATAGATGGACCTCACAGGATCAGGCGTCGTTCACTTCACCGGAGGCGTTTGTGGCCTTGCTGGCACGACCATCCTCGGCCCGCGAAAGGGGCGCTTCGAGAATCCCGAGGAGTTCGAGTACCACAATGTCCCACTGCGACCTGCCGGAACTTACTGTTCGCAGTCGAAATAATGATACAAAGTACCCACATGTAACTATAGGAATGGCAGTGTGCAGACTGACCTGAAGCTAGTTACTGAGATTCGACATGCTGTCACAAGAATGGCATCCAAGGGTCGTGCTCGGAACCTTCGCGCTTTGGTTCGGCTGGTACGGCTTCAACCCAGGCTCCACCCTCTCGATGCATGATAAGGAGATGGGTGCCCTCGCGGCACAGGTGGCCATGAACACCACTCTCTCTGCCGCCACCTGCGGGATCACGGTGTTCTTGCTAAAGTTCGTGATCGTGCGCAAGTACGATGTCGGCGCTCTCTGCAATGGCATTCTTGCCGGCTTGGTGTCCATCACTGCGGGCTGCGGAAACATGGAGTGCGGCAGCGCTGTGCTCACCGGCTTCATTGGGGCATTTTTCCACATGGCAGCATCCATGCTTCTTGTGAGACTGAAGATCGACGACCCCGTGGATGCCAGCCCGGTGCACGGAGCCTGCGGCATTTGGGGGCTTCTCGCGGCTGGTCTCTTCGATTGGGGGAAGGGCTTCGACCACTACCACGGCTGGAGCGGTTTCGGCTGCATGACCGGTGACGATGGTGAGTGCCTCAAGAATGTTGGCGGCACCGCTGTTGGAGCGCAGATTGTGATGATTCTGGCCATCATCGCGTGGGCTGGGACGCTGTCCACGCTTTCCTTCCTGGCCCTGAAGTATTCGGGGCTTCTTCGCATTGACGAGCATATTGAGAAGGTCGGCTACGACATGCACAAGCACTCCCCTTCCAAGGCCTACGCCTTCAATGCCTACGGCGGCTATGTCAAAGAATCATCAAGCGAGGCTTCGGGTTCAGAGGGTTCAGAGTGAGTGCCTCCAGCCCACGTGGAAGACCGGCGTTTTCGCAGACTCCCGATGCTTTTCATCGATGCTCGGTGAGTCAGTGACATGGGGTGCACGCAGGTGGCAACATTTTCCAGACCAGATCTGTCCACAGCAGCCCTCCCACTGCAAACGCCATGGGCAGGGGGACAGCTCGTGATTTTGGCATTGCAAGAGTCATTTTGGACGATGGCCCGTGCACGGGGCCTGACTCCTCGAGATCTTGGCATGCAAGGCGCTGGTCTTGCTTGCCTTTTACTGTAGCATCGCGGACCGCTTGTTTCTGCAACGCAGTTGGCGACAAGTGCCGCGAGCAAGTTAGGGTTTGAATGACGTGAGAGGTGTGTGAGAGAGCCTCAAGCGCATTCATGGTCAGTCGGCTCTCTTGATGCCGAGCCGTGAAGCACAGCCGCATCTTGGAAAGATGTGCACGCAGGCCAATTCGAAAAAAAGGCCTTGCGCGCAAGAGTGCTTCGAAGCTGGGTTTTTGGGTGGGTCGCGGCTGAGCTTGACCCAAGCGAGGTGGAGGCTGTGGAAATGTGCATTGCCGCATGGCAAGGCTTGCTTTGGCTCCTGGTCCGGAACTCAACGAAGATCTGGTCTTGGAGAAGTCTAGTATGGACTGTATACTGTAAATCTCGTGGGCGTGGGCTGAACAGCCGATGGGCCAATGGCCCCCATCTCCGAGTTTGTTGCCTCACTCGGACTCGAAGGACCGTCGCACAGCGTGAGAGCACAGAGGTCGGGTCGCAGCGTCCGCGCATGCGGAGGCCTTGGAGTGGCAGTCGGCGAAGTCGGCGCAAGCAGGTTTCGTGAGTTCCGTCACGGATCTCCAAGACGCCGATCTCTGCGGCAACTGTGCCGTCGTCGAGCTTCGAAAGTCTTATGCTCTACGGTTCCCGAGTTCCCGATCCTTTCAACATTTGTTGGCCTTGCACGTTCGGCATGCTTTGTCACGGCCCAAACAGGACGAAAGATTGAAAAGAACAAGGATTGTTTACATGGATGAAGCTGCACGTAATGGTTCCAAGTTTCAAGTTTCGTTTTCGTATGGACACGGTGTCACATTTATAACATGTGGGCCCTTGGTGCAGCTTTGAGCCATCGGCCTGTTTTTTCCGGGCTTCCTGCAGGTCGAAGTCTGATCTTCCGTCTCCGGGCGATGTGACATGGGGCCGGATACTAAGTGAATGGCTGCACTCAGTGAGCTATCACTAAATGCCGAAGAGGGTTGCATAGGGCAGAGGGTGTTACATTGGCTTCTTTCAGTAGGGGCTCACTGATTTAACTAGAAGCAGGGCAAGTTAGCATTGAGGTTTCAGGGGTTTGAAGGTACTTTCGTGGGCTGGTCAGCCGAGAGCGGGAGTCCAGGAAGATGCGTCAGGTGGCCATTGCGGCTCCAGCTTTGAGGGCGAATTAGCGGGAGATCACAGCCCAGCGCTATGGGACTTTGCTTGTCCCGGAAGGAGGGGCCACTGTACCAAGAATACAAGGCATGTCTTCCGCCCATGCAGGGCAAGGTGGTTGCTATCACAGGTTGTACATCAGGCACTGGCCTCGTTTTTGCACGGACCCTTGCACAAGCAGGAGCTGAAGTCATCATGCTTAACAGGTCTTCCAAAAGAGCTGATGATGCCTTGAAGGACGTGCAAGCTTTGACGTCGCAGGTGACTTTCATTGAGTGTGACCTCATGAGTTTTGCCAGCGTAAGGAAGGCAGCAATTGAGCTGAACCAGAGGTTCGCATCCAAAGGCCTCGATGTTCTTTGCAACAACGCAGGAGTTTCAACCCAACCGGATCAAGCCACAGTAGATGGCTATGATCCCCAAATGCAAACTAACCATCTGTCACACTTCCTCTTGACGCAGCAAGTCTGGCCTCTACTTTTGAAAGCGGCTGATCTTCGAGGGGAATCCCGAGTGGTGAACCACAGCAGTGGCATCCGCCACGCGCATAAGCAGCCCTTCGATGTAAAGTACTATGGAAAGAACGGCGGTCAGCTCGGAGGAGACGACGAAAGCTTCATGGAGACCATCACCTTTCACCCGCCCGGACTTGAACGCTACAGCCATTCAAAGCTTGCCAACCTCATCTTCACCTACGCACTGGATGACCGGATTCGCCAGAAGGGTCTTAAGGTGAAGGCCCTTTGTGCCAATCCAGGCTTCACCGCCACTCGCCTGGTCGCGAATTCCGAACGTTTGAGGTCCTGGTCGGATTTCATGGCCCGGCTCGCACAGTCCGAGGAGGACGGCACGTTGGGCATCCTGCGCTGCGCCTGCGATCCTTTAGCCCAGTCCGGTGACTTCTTCAGCCCCCCGGGCGGTCCTATGGCGACGCTCGGCCCTCGAACCCCTGCAAAGAAACCGACAGGTCAGGTGCCTGTCATAACTAAAAAGGATACAAGATTAAAGCAAGATTAAACTGATTAAACAAAACAACAATATAACATAATAGACAAACTCACAGAGTTGCTGCTTCTCCTTTGCCCAGGACCGGCCCAGCAGTTCTTCTGGATCGTGAAGATGACCTCATCACGCCGGAGATGCGCGAGCTGGTTTGGAGAGCAAGTGAGGAGGCGGCCGGCGAGCGCTTCGATCCTTGAACGCTGGGATCGGATACCGGATGTCTAGGAGCCTAGGTTTTACTGTTTCAATGTCCTCTCTCTCTCTCTCTCTCTCTCGTAGTCCCCGCACGCGCGTAAGCCGTTTCGAAACAAGCCTGCATCTGTGTCTGAGAGCTTCGTCCACACCTGTATCTTTACAGACTGAAAGATGACTGGATGAAGGAAGGAAGGAAAGAAGGAAGGGAACTAAATGAAGCGCAGTGAAATATACTGACACAAAAGCCATGACCTGAACTACAGGATGGACGCATGGGTGGATGGATGGACGGAGTTAACCATGCCATGAACGATGGACAGACGGAAGGGAGTGAGGTAGGAAGGCAGCAATGAAGAAAGGAATGCATGAATGAAGTGGCATGGGATGAAATTGGAGTGAAGCGAATCCAGCTGAATGAGAAGAAATACAATGAAACTTATGAATTTGCATATGTGGCCTGGTGAGTGAGTGAACGAGGTGAGCGAGCCAGACAGCGAATGAGTGAGTTGGGCGGAAGTGAGGCGGGAGGGTGAGTGAGTGAGCCACTGAGTCAGTGGATGAATGGACTGTAAGAGAGCGAAATGAGGTCAAACCACACGACCGAAAACAACGGACAAGAGCGGATAAAGTCAATGAAAAACACATCTGTCTACATGTGTGTATTTGTATGTGCTCAAATCCGTAAATTTATACCATGGTGCTTCCTTAGCTATCTGTATGCTCTGTTTGCATGCATTGGCCATTTTATTCTGTATTCACTTCGGTTTTCTTCTGTTTATTCGGTGTTCATGTTTGGCCCGTTTGTTATTTGTGTTTGACCTTTTTGTTTAGTTCTCCTCCCATTTGTAACATACACATATACGACCTGGCATGTTTCGAGTTCTTTTATGCATGACTGATTTGGTATTTTTGCAAGCTATGCGCAGCTCGGTGTCCATCTGTCCCGGCACGCACAGGGTCAAAAAAGGAGCGAGCACAGAAATTGCAGACTGCTGTTTGTAGCCCATGAGTTCTGGCGAGGTTCCATGAGCTTGTCAAGGAGGCCAGCAAGTTGCCTGAGACCACAGCTGAAGTGAGACCCGGGAGGGCGTTCGCGGTCAAAAAGCCTCGGAGGCGCCAAGCTCCGATTTAGCTCTCTGGGGCCCTGTGCACAAGAAAGCTTTCTCGCATAGTGATATGCGTGGCTCAAGTTGAGGCTTGTTGTGATACTGCAAGTAAGAAGAAGCCGCTTGAAGTGCTGAAGCCGAAAGTGTGCCGTTCATGCCATCGACCACTCTCGCCGCAGTCTTCACATACTTCTAGCCCGAAGCATACATAGGAAACAGCTTCTTGCTGCTGCTCCCGGGTGTGAAGAAGCCCGCTGGCTCGAGAGCTCGGAGGCCTGGGAGGGATCAGAGCTACCAAACCTCAAGCGCCAAACCTTCAATAAACCTACTTAGTTTAAGAGTCTTCCTTAGGGGCAGCCATGTGGGAACCGGGAACTTCTGGGGTTTCTCGGGCCCTAAGCCCCTCAGGTTGGGGAGCCCCCGAGGTGACTCCATGGCGAGCTGCGGGCCCAACCCCCAAATTTCAACGGTGATGTAGATGGGAATCCGGACATTTGTTATGGTCCTGAAAGACAGAAAGGTGTATCAATCAGGAGTCTACATAGTGTTGTTGCAGTTGGTATTCCTTTGCTCCATGGAAAGTTGAACAGTCTTTCGCTTCAACCCACCTAGATCTGCAGTAGTTGAAGCTTGCTTGATTATGCTATGCAGATTATCGGCAAGCCATGAGTATTGATGGGGATTGTACGCAGCACAGTAGTGGGCAAGTTTGCATGCTCGCACTCGACTCTTGCAGATCCCCACAACCAAATCCCAAAACGAGCCCCACATGGTACCCCATCATGGTACCCCATCCGAGGCCCTGCTCAAAACGGGTGTCTTTGTTTTCTTCGAAAACACTAATTGAAATGAAGAAAAGTTGTCTGTTCCCACAAACCTTGTTTTGTCCGCTTATGAGCTCTGCCTGCTGTGCGCCATGACTGTGCTTGCCATCGCAGTTGTCAGGTATGACAGAGCAAGAGCCACAGGAACGTCATGGGTTGCTGGCATCGGAGCCCCGGCAAAGCGAGCCTGTGTTGGGAGGCCCCTCTTGCGGGTTCTGGGTTTCAGGCTTTGTCTTGGGCATTAGGTCCTTAGAAGGCCCTCGATGCGATATCATGAGTCTTGGTTGAAAGCGTCCTGCAAGGTGCTTTGGTTTCCTGGAACACATTCTGGGTGGTCGTGTTCCCCTTGCTCATCGCCGCCGTGGTCGTGCCGTGGCTTCTTGATCATCGGATCATTTCGGAAGTCGTCGTCGGCCTCATTGTCCTCTACTTGATGATCGAGGGCATGATTTTGGTGTGCTTCCCCCGAGCCTTCCAACTCTGGGCGCTCCAAAGGCCCTGGAACTTCCTCGTTCGCCTCTTGTTGCCGCCCATTGAGATCTTGGACAGCATCGGGGCGGGCGGCACCGACCTCTCGATGTTCACCTATCGCCAGTGGGGGGAGAATCTCTGTGCCAGTGGACAAGTCTGGCTGGGGAGTCATGCCGTGGTTTCCAAAGCCTTGACAAGCCCCCAGGCCCGCAACCATTGGCTGGGCGAACACCCGCTTCTTCGCAGTGCCCTGCCGGAAGGTGACACCGGCCGCTGTGTTTTCCTCTTGAGCCTCTCCGGCAAGGCTGCCGGGGGCACGGGCGACCACGAGGCCTTCCGCAAGTGCATGATCGACACCTTGTTCAACGACGCCGCCATGAGAAGGGAGACGGATGATCTTTCACAGTCCTACATGGAGCAGGCTGCGGAGGATTTCGTGAAGATGACTTCCTACAACTTCTATCATGCATCCGATGGTGGCAACACAAGCTTTTGGATCAAGTACTTGCACCACGTGATCTTTGGCATGGACGTCCGAAATCCTCAGGAGGTGACGGCACTCTACTCCTTCCTCTTTGGCAGCATGGCCCTGACGCACTACCTCGAACCCTTCGGTCGCCTACCTTGCATCTCACAGCATAAAACCATCGACGAGGTGGCAGACCTCTACGAGAAGTCCCCGGCGTTTGCCAACTTCAAGGTGGGCTCAAACAGAAACCGCAGTGCTGTGAAGCATAGAGTCTGAGTCGTGGTTCAATCAGAGGGGCCGACGGCCGGTCGAGCTGGTACATAGCCGCGTCGTATTGGTCAGTGACAGACAGCGTTGTCTTGTGATACATTAACTTGTTCTTTCTCCTGCTTCAAACATCTCTATTCGGCCAGGTGCCCACTTGTTGCTGAGTCTACCGTACCGTGCAATGCCTCCCGGATAGCCGATAGCGCGTACCATTCGAAAGGCTCTTCATAGTACTCCTAGGGTAGGATTCTGTAGGGTTTGAGTACAGGTTGTTCATAGTGCTTTCCTGTCGGGCCGAGCTTGGTTCTCGATCCAAATCGTATCAGCCCCTCTGGTCCACCAGCGATGCAGCCACTACTATTGTCCTTGCAAGAAGTAAGGTCAAGCCAGAGTACAACAACATGACTGCCAGAGAGCTTGCTGTTCTCATGACCGCAATCATGCGCATCGCGGGCATCCAGGGCTCCCGCATGTTGATGTGGCTCTGCACGTCCGGAGATAAGCATGGCAACCTCCAGACCGACATCCGCCCGATATGGGACTCGCTGAACTTGGACGATGATGATGAACTCGAGAGGTTCGTCCTCGAGGTCTCCAGACTCTCCCCTCCCGTGACCATCTCCCACCGAATTGCCCAAGAGGATTTCTCCTGCGAGATCAAGGGCAAAAGCTACACCTTCCCCAAGGGAACCAACGTGGCCATCCCGATTGTCTATGCCAACATTGACGAGGCAGCTTGGGGCCCCGATGTCTGGGAGTTCAACCACAACCGGCCCGGCCTCAAAGAGAAGCAGGTGAGCTTCAACTCCGTGAACGGCGTGGGCGATCGTGAATGTCCTGGCAAAGGCTTGGTACTGAGGAGTATGATTCGCCTGCTCCGGATCGTTGGCAAGAAGAGGAGGCAGCAAAGCGCGGCTCAGAACGTCTGAGCTTCTGAGCCTTGGCTTGGCAGATGGGGATGAGATGTGTGAGTCGATATCCCTGTGGCACCAGCTCCACAGATCGATTCGCGTCGCTACAGTACCGCTGCCCGACTTCAATGCCTTGTATACGCCTTGGAAATTCTGGGATTCTCGAGCTGCCCCCTGTTGGAACCCAGATCTGGAATCTGTCAATCACCTCACTTCCTTTCCGGGCAGCATGCGAATCCTTCCTTCTGTGCGAAATCGTCAAAATGGGCGTTTCCGTGTAGGTGGTATCACCTTGCAGGCTGCACTGTGGCCTGTGGTCCGCATTTTAAGCCTGCACCAGCACTGGCTGCGCTCTGGTGCGACGAAAACAAGCGCAGGCACCATCATCAGGTGCTGTTGCTTTGAAGTGATCTGCTTGTTTCCGGCCAGCATTGGCTCGAACTGGGCCACTTGTAGTGAAGTGGTGCTCGAACTTCGCTCTTTGAGAGCCCAACAGGTGAATAGGTTTTCACCGTACCATCTTCACGTTCACCCCTACTTGAATAGCTGACTGGATTTCGCGAAAATCCACCAGGCCAGAACTTACGCCGGGTGATGATGATGATGGTGGTGCGCGATTTTAGTGATGATGACTTTGGCACCGCATCCCCGTTTCAACCTGAGTTCGCGTGTTTTACCGTCTGAACAACGCGGATACCAAGAAAGCCAAACGGGGAAGGCCTTTCTGAACTGCCGAAACATAATGGCATGCGAGCCCACAGCTTGACGACAGAATTTCGGCCCAAAACATAGATACACGGGCACATGGGAGGACAAGAGGATTCGCAGGAATGTTGGCAGTTCTATTGATGACCCACAGATTTCTTACAGCTGAGCAAGGTTTCGTGGCGCCATGGCTCCCATCGAAGCAGCTGTGGAAGGCGCGCTTTCAATGACATGCAACATGGTACGGATTTGGTGGGGGAGCTGTTGAGCATTGGCATAGTCGAAGATTCCTGTTCTGCACGGTCAAATAGGACAAAGTGCCATGATTGCAACGTAGCCTGGTCGTTGCTGGTGGCAGTCCTACTCATCTTAAGAGTCTTTGTCACACCAGCAGTCTCGTGTATTGAAGCATCTTTGCAAGCACCACCTAGCCTACGCCCTTGATTTGCTTGTCGCGGTCAGGTGAGCTTGAGAAGCTTGTTGATCAGGTCCGCTGCGATTTTGCCTTTCCAAGATACACACTGCACAGAGCTTCTCTCCTCTCCAACCGGTCTGGGGTCGCTGCTTTTGAAATCTGTGGAAGCTGCAAACCCCTATCAGGATCCAGGTTTTTCGCGTGAGCCCAGCCCACGCGCAGCGTTGAAGTTTGCCCATGCAGGATGCGAGTTGCATCGCCATGAAGCCAGCACGGCTCTCAGACTTGGGCTGTGAGCCCAATGTGAATGAACTCAGCCTTCGCTTGGGGAGTAGTGCAAGCACAAAATGAGCTTGAACGGCGCAAGCAGGTGGCACTGCGCCAGGATGAGAGCATCTCCAGCAAGTTCCTGGGTCATTTGGACGTGGGACGTCGCTGCAAGGCCCAGTTCGCAGTTCACGACGACGAGCTTTTTTGGAGCCGATGCACATCTCCGCCAGGTTCTCCGGACATCCGCTCCAAAGACGGGCGAACGGCGGCGTGCCCTGGTCACTGAGGAGTCCGGTCGCCAAGGCAAGTCTTCTACGAGCTTTCGCTGTGCGGCTGGTCTCAATCGTTGAAGGCTGGATTACCATCNNGGCGAGCCCTGCGTTGCCCCGGCCAGTGCAGCAAGCACCTCAGTGTCATGAGAACGCCATGCAAGGTCCTTTTAATTGTGTACACCTCGGGACCACTGGTGCACCGTCAGCTGTTCCAAGCGTTCCGTGCAACTGCAGCCTGCAGGTGCAGAAGCCCTCTTCGCTATCGCAGGCAGCTCGCTCTTGCTCGAAACCAGCGGCTAGATCTGTTCCGTCTTGTCGACACGGATCACCTTAGACTTGGTTGGTGCTCTAATGCGGAGCGGTGGCATCATCACTGCCAGCATCATCACCGTTACCATCCGACCTGAAGTCCAAACCCCACAAAACCCCGAAACCTGTCACACCCGAGCTTTGGCCCTGGCTCTGCCTGGCTTTGCTCCTAAGGTTGCCGTGGGCTCGCAGCTCGAAGTGCCCAAGCCTCAAAGTTGCGCTACGCTGTCGGCTGCCGCTGTCGGCTGTTCAAAGAGAGCCTCTTGCGGAGGGAGGGGGGTGGAGGGGGTGACATGGAGTCGGAAAAGCTCAGGCTATGCATGCTCCTCGTGCGTGCCGGGGAGGCTCTGAGCAGCAAAGGCCTCACGTCGGCCTCACTTCAAGGATTCAAGGGGGGGGGGGGGTTGAGAGCTTGTGTGCTGGTGCGGGGCAGCTGCCGTCTGCCGTTGTTAGGGTTGAGGCGTTCAGCAGAAGGTTCGCGGTGCCTCCTGCATCCGAGGTCCCTTCCTGGACACGCTCCTGCCACACAGCAGGCCGGCTGCGAGAAATAAATATAAGGGACAAGCGAAAAGTTAAGGCGCCATGGAGATTTGGGATGTGAACAGCTTGGAAGAGTTAGGAACACGACTTTGCATAAGATCGATTTTTGGCCGGGTCGTGCGGGGCTCGGAGGACGTAAGTATAGTTTCAAGTATTTCGAGGCATCCCACAGCGGGACTAAGCACAGAGCCTCCAGCTATCTTCAGATTGCCTCCCTGCAGGATTAAAGTGTTGGAATTGGCACCGGAGCCGTTTTCTCAGTGGTGCTTAGCAAGTACCGATTCCGGAAGATGTTTGCTGCGTTTCTCAGTCCAAATACGTCGCCCTTGCTCGGTTCGATGCGGCCGAGGTCCGCCTCACAGCAGAGGCACAGCTGCCAGAGTTGCCGAGAGCTCCTGCGAACGCACGCTGTGCCAACTCCTGGTCCTTTGTCTCCCAGGAGGGCCCTCGTGTCGACCGTCTCGGTGGAGCCGGCACCCCGAGACGTGGGAGACACGAGCCAGCAGAACAGAGCGGAGAGCGCGTCGAGGCCCAAGGAGGAGCACATCCAGGGCTGGGCCGCAACCTTGGACTTGGGCCTTTATGGAGCTGTAAAAAAGCATCAGAATCAGTGTTGTCCTCCTTCTCAGTATTCTCAGGTCAGCCTCTGCAGCTCCACCGGGGCCCTTCTAGTCAGGCTCGGCCTCGGAGTCAAGGAAAGGAGGATCCACACGGGTTTCCTTTTTGTCGTGCAGGCTCGCTGCCGGCGCCACCAAGCTCCCCAAGGCGATGAAGGCTTCCGCCCAGGAGGCTCTCGGCCTTCGAAACGGCTAAGGCAAGGGCTCTCTGTCTTTGCCTCTCTGCCCATGGCCAGGGTAAGGAGGAGAGCGCGGATGCGAACACGCGCGTGCAGATGGCCCGGCCGGCGCTGTTCCCTGCCCCCGCCTGCATATGGTCGTGACTCCCCGTCGCGCGCCAGGTCACGAAGCTGCTCGAGTTGGCGAGGACACAGAGCTGGATTCCGAGCATTTGTAAAAATCACCTTTCGGAGAGGTCCGGCGATCTGGAGGCCTTCAAGGCCATCGCCGAGGCAGGCAGAGCGTGAAAGTTCGAGTTGAAAAGGAGGGGCCGCAAGCGAGCCTTTCTGAGGCTGGGGTCCTCGAGCCAGGCGGGGCAGAAGCCCGCGCATCAGAGAGCTCGCTCTCCCGGCTCTCTGGTTGCCAGGCACCGATCGCTCGGGCCTTTCTCCGGTGTCCCCGACCAGGCACAGAGACTCCAGACTCGAGAAAGCAGGGGAGAGGATTCAAAAGACACGATGTGCCAGGAGTGAGCGTTTAAAGTCTTGTCGTTTTCCTCATTGAGAGAGAACAAAGAGAGTGCCGGAGCGGAGAACTCGCTTCATGTGCCAAAGGCACACGAAGACGCTCATCAACCGAAGCGACATCCGGGGCCGCACGGCCTTGATGTACGCCTCAGCCATCGGCAGTCGAGACATTGCTGGGGCACCCGGCAAAGCTAGAGAAGTCAGCTCCAGCGAAACGAACCCCCATGCAAAGGTAACGCCCTTACAAGCGAAGCCCCCCGCAAGGTCGACTATCTCTTAAGCAAGGGGGAGGCGAGGCCTCACGCCAGCATGCTAGCCAGAGTGCAGAGAACTGCCCCGCTTTTGCCGGTGAGGTCTACGTGAACGCTGTGGACGATACGCAGAAGACGGCCCTCCACCACGCCGTGAAGAGCTCCAAGGAGCCGTGCACAGCGCACGGAGACAGCTCTGCCTGCCGTGACGAGAGGGCTGGGCATCGCAGTGACACAGGCCGAGATCTCGCGCCTGCTCCTGCGTGCCGGCGCCATGATCGATGCACGCGACCACAACGGATGCACGGCCTGGTTGCCCAATCGCAGAGCCCGAAAAGATGACTACTGAAAAAAGGAGGCACGCGGCTACCCCAGCGTCCCCACATCTTGCATGCCAAGGCGCTGATGCTTGCTGCCGGAACCGGCGATGTGGACGGTGTCCAGGCAGGACAGTCAGGGCTGCTCTCGCCTTTGTAGCAGCATCCTGGGCTCTTCTGAATGGGGTCTGCTTTTAATTACCATAATAAGGATACCATCTCTTAGTCACATTTCTTTACTATGCATTATTTTGGGAAACTGAACTTGCATTCCTTAACAGGAACCCCAGCATGGTAAGGGCAGAGTCTGGAGATGTTGTCTCCTCACTCTCTTCAGTTGGGGGACGCGCTCGAATCGGAGCCCATGGTATCTTGTCCACTATCTTGGAGTCTGGGTTCGAGAGGTGGAGTGCTATACTATGTACTATATACCGTTGTAAATTGGCGCAGGCTCTTTCCCGAGCTGTATGTGTATAAACACACTGTATGAATATATGCACATACCAGGTACGTTGCAGACCTCGGTCACTCTGCTCGGTTTCCTTTAGTGTTGCAGGTCCTCCTGGAGAAGGGAGCTAACGCGAATGCTCGGGACTACCTGGCGCAGCTGCTTGTTTTGGATGGCGACGGCACCTTTTCCGACAAAGAAGCTGGAGCCGTATGTTGGAGCATTCGTTGGTGCCGTTTCGTGTTGATGGCAGGGGAACAGCGCACTGTCCTATGCGCAGGACTTCAATCACCAGGAGGCCTCATACGTACATGCATACATACATACATACGTACACACGTTGATACATATTAATTATATTCATATTTATATTTAACGGCTGCCGAAGGCAACAGCCGCGTGCCTTCACCGTGTGTCTTTGGTTGGGCCTGCCTTGGGCTTGAATTAATGGAATATCACTCTAACCTCTCTAACCTCTCTAGTCTTGATGTTGCGCAAAAGAAATGACACGCAGGGGGAGGGTATGGCGCGCAGAGGGAGGGTGACGGGGTTGAGAGCTTGGGCCTGCCTTGGGCTTGAATTATACTAAATTTCTCTAACCTCTTTAACCTCTCTAGCCTCGATGGGGGGGTGCGGGGTTGGGCCTGCCTTGGGCTTGAATTTACACAAAAATCTCTAACCTCTGCAGCCTACAAAAAGTGACGGGTTGGGCCTGCCTTAATAAAAATGGCGCGCAGGTGGAGGGTATGGCGGGGGAAAGGAGCGCAGCCTTCCTTCACCTCTCGGTTTGTGGCCAAAACCGAGGGGTGAATAGGAGCGCGGCCTTCCTTCACCTCTCGGTTTGCGGCCGAAACCGAAGAGTGAAAGAAGCGCGGCCTTCCTTCACCCCTCGGCTTGTGGCCAAAACCGAGGAGTGAAAGGAGCGCGGCCTTCCGTCACCTCTCGATTGTGGCCAAAACGGAGGAGTGAAAGAAGCGCAACCTTCCTTCACCTCTCGGTTTGTGGCCAAAACCGAGGGGTGAAAGGACCGCGGCCAAATGAAGGGTGGAAGGAACGCGGCTTTCCTGCACCTCTCGGTTTGTCGCCAAAACCGAGGAGCGAAAGGACCG
>CAJNJA010052886.1:0-25080 GCA_905231915.1 Symbiodinium necroappetens
CGTGAATTTGCGAACGCCGGGAACGACGACGGCACCGATATATTCGGCACCTGAAGTGACGAAAACACCGTAAATACCGATGAAATGGGCATGTCGGATTTGCGCGTTTACGCGACGTTGGAGCCAACAACAACGGTAATCGTAAGGAACCGAAAAGTACGTTTACTATAGAGGACATACATTTATAGTATAATACACCCCCCAAAAAAACTATTCTATTTATTAAGACCCCTACATTACTTATTCAGGCTTCTTTAGAAACTTTAGTACTCTCCCATCCCCTCCCAGCTGGCATGATGACACGTTCAGACATTATCGTATGCCCTTCTAGCCTTTACCCATCGGTTTATTGTACTTCCTTTTGTGTTTTATATGTAGGATCCAAAAAGGCAACCCCAAAAAGGACCCTACAATGGAGCCTATGGGTAATACGACTGTAGCATAAGATATCCCTGAAACCCTAAACCCTAAACCCTAAAACCCTGAACCTTAAACCCTAACCCCCAAACCCTAAACCCCAAACCCTAAAACCGAAACCCCAAACCCTAAAACCCTAAATCCACCTTGTTCTAATTTATGAAGGCAGGCCCAGGCTCTCCAGTCTAGATCCTGTGAGCTAAAGTACTCCCGAAAGCCGCGGTTTACCAGGAGCCCCCAAAGGGTTTTGGGGTTTCAGGGTGTAGGGTTTCAGGGTGTAGGCTTTTAGGGGTTTAAGGGTTTTTAGGGTTTGGGGTTTAAGGTTCAGGGTTTTAGGGTTTAGGGTGTCAGGGTTTAGGTTTTAGGGTTTAGCTCCCATATTCGTGAGGATTTAGAACTTAGATTTTAGGGTTTAGTGGGTATATAGGGTAGTATGGAGGGTAGTTTAGGGGCAAGATTGGCCTGTGAAAATCCATTCGCTCGACACGCCACTCCTGCGCCAGAGAGCCTGAATCTTGGAAGCTAGGGTTGGGGTTTAGGGTTTAGGGTTTGGGTTGATTATTCAGGAGTAGCACAGGCCATGTCAAGTTGAGGCCCTTAAGTCAACAAGGGCCTAAGAAGCCTTTGCGAACGCCGGCTGAAGCGTCAATTCGACCCACAGCCCGGTCTCATGTAGAGTATAGGGCTACTAGTAATGGATAGACAGGCGGACAGCTTTTGCCTGGGAGCACAGAATCCTAAACTCCCAAACTCCCCAAACCCGCACCCCCAAACCTAAGCCCTGCAGCCCCCACGCTGAAACTTGGGGCCCTGAACACCGAAGCACCGCAACTGAAAACCGTGAGGCCGAGGCCCCTGGAGGGAGCCCTGTTAAGGAAGCCCTGGGGAGAAGCCTTAAAGGAGCCCTTAAAGCCTTAAGGAAGCCTTACAGGGGAGCCCTTCTGAAGGAGCCCTTGAAGAAACCCTTTCCAGCTGTTCCGTCCCCCTGTAAGCCAAGTGCCCGAAGACGCAGACGGAGATAGACTGAGGTTTTGGTGTTCATATCATACTCAAAAGGAGGGACATGATTACGAATCATTCCGACAGCTTTGCCCTACATAGACCCTAAACTCTAAATGAACCCCAAACCCCAAACTCTAGATTGACCCTAACCCTTGCAAAGTATACCGGCCCCTATATGAGCCCTACACCCGAGACCCCTAGACCCCTTGTTCCCATATGCATCCCCCCACTTGCCCGAAGACAGACTTGTGAGCCAGGCTCCACAGGCATGCGCCCGATGAGGTCGCGGGAGAAAGTTGAGTTTTTAGGGCTTCAAGGGTTCAAGGTTTGGTTTAGGGTTTAGGGTTTCGGGCTTGTTTCCGTAGTTAGGGAGTTTGGGTTTAGGGGTCAGGGGGTGCAGGGGTCTGGTTTAGGGTTTAGTTGGACCTCAAAGAACCTACCTTTGTAGGGTTCCTTATTAAGGGGGTTGTGGGTTGAGGACGTGAGGTTTGAGCCTTTTGGCTTGTCGTGGAGCCGGGAGAGGGCCCAAAAGAAGGAGCCGACAACACCAGCTCAAGATCCCCCAAACCTCCGCTCTACACTCTAAATCCTCGACCCTATGCCCCAAGTCCTAGACCGGAAACCCTAAATCCTAGGCCCTAACCTCTAAACCTCTGTTTCACATGATAATTAAACCCCTAATGAATTCGCCGGCCTTGGCCAAATGTTCGCCGGCATTGGGCCAATTACTCGTCGGCATTGGCCAATAAGTCGCCAAACCTGAAAACAACAGTCCGAACCCTAGAATAACAGCCCGAACCCTAAAAGAGCAGTCCGAACCCTAAAATAGTAGTCCAAACCCTAAAACAAAAATAGACGGAAACCCGGAAACCTAAAACAATAGTTCGAATCCGAAAGTCATAGCCCCCAAAAAATCATAATCCGAGCCCTAACGTAATCGCCTGAATCCCAAAATAATAGTCCGAGCCCTAAAGCAGTATGTCCGAACCCGAAAACAACAATCTAAATCCTGAAGAAATAGTCCGAACGCTGACAGAGTAGTCCGAATCCTTAAATAGCAGTCCGAACCTTAAGATAGTAATCCGAACTCCAAAATACTAGTCCGAACCCCAAAATAGTAGTCCGAATCCTAAAATAGTAGTCCGAACCCGAAAACATTAGTCCGAATCCTAAGAAATTCGTCCGAACCCCCAAAATAGGAATACGAGCCCTAAAATAGTCGCCGGAATCCTAAACTAGTAGCCCGAACCTTAAAATAGAGTCGGAAACCTAAAATAGTAGTCCGAGCCCTACAAGAATAGTCCGAATCCAAAAAGACATGTATTCCGAACCCTAATATAACAGTCCGAACACTAAAATCATAGCCCCAACCCTACAATGCGAGTCTGAACCCTGAAGAAGCAGTCCGATTCCAAAAGTAGTAGCCCGAACCCCAAAGTAAAATACTAGTCCGAATCTTTAAAAGATAGTCCGATCCCTGAAACATTAGCCCAAATCCGAAATAGCAGTCCGAACTCTAAAATAATAGCCCGAATCCAAGAATAGGAATCCGACCCCCAAAATAGTACCCCGAACACCCAAAAAGGTAGTTCGAACTTTAAGATGTTAGTCCGAACTCGAAAATAGTAGTCCGGACCCAAAAATTAATCGTCCGAACCCTGAAGTAGTAGTCCGAATCCCAAAATTTTTAGTCCGGACCCGAAAATGATAATTCGAACCCTAAAATAACAGTCGAACCAACACCTGTAGCCTAGTAGTCCTAAAATAGACAAGTCCTTGTTGAATAGAAGCTGTTGCACTAAATAGAAAGGTCATTGCTGAATACAAAATGTTGAACGGATCTATATGGTTTAACGAGCAGTTTCTTAATATTACGGGATTCTTTGGGTGGATGTTATATAAAGACCGTAAATACAGCCTTACTATAGTACTGCTCGATCCGGAGCTGCTGTTTTCTAGACCCTAAACCCTGAATCCTAGACCCTAAACCCGAGACCCTAAACCCGAGACCCTAAACCCAAAACCCTGAATCCTAGACCCGAACCCTAAACCCTAGACCCTGAACCCTACATCCTAGACCCCAAAACCCGAAACCCAGAAAAAGGAGCGCTTCACAAAAGGAAAAAAAACGAAAAAAAAAAAAACTAAGCCCGGAGGATCCCGGTCTTGAGGACCTGGACTTCGCGCGCCTCCAGCCAAGCGCTGAGCTTTTTGAGGGTGTTGTTGAAAAAAACCGGAAGAGGTGTCCTGAAAAGCAGGGTTCAGGGTTTCGGGTTGAGGTTACAGGGAAGAGGGTTCTTTCAAAGCAGGGTGTTTTTAGAGACCTTCTGCGGCTGCAGTTTGGGGTTTTGGGTGTGTTTGTTTGTCGGGGGGTCACTTGGTCCGGGGTGTTTAAGGATTGCAGTGTTGAGTTGACCTACACACAGACAAATGCAAAAACGCAAGATTTCGGAAGGCAATCTAAATTGGCTTTCTAATGTGTTGTAGTGACATTGTAGTGCACGGTTTTCGGCTTCTGAGCTTGGGGTCGCCCCATGTGCGAGCGGCTCTCTAGGTGTCCTGGGTGCTTGTTCGGAGATTTTAGTTTAAGCTACCATAAGATACAGAAGCCACATGATTTACTATAGATCCCCATTATGGAAACTTAAACAAAACCCCTTAGCTAAGAGCCCAGTACCTGCTTCATTACAGCAACGAGCCGGCAGATGCCACTCGACGACTCAAGCCCGGCCCTTTCACAGCACATCGCAAATTTATAGGGTCCACGACTTAGGGCTTCAGTGTGTAAAGGCCAGACCACGAGCTCCTTTAGGGTTTAGGGTTTAGGGGTTTAGGGTTTAGGGGTGCAGGGTGTAGGGTTTAGGGTTTAGGAGCATTTTGTTCGTTGGAGGAAGATGATTTCCGATACCATGGCCAGCGCAGATGCAGAGATAGCCAGATCCGCCCTGGCCTTACAGTGCTGATGAAGTGGCCTTCGGATGCTTTGGATCCCCTGGGATTATATGCCGTAGGTTCTGAGTTTCGGGTTTGGGTTTGCCCATAGGGCCCTAAGTAGTTCCTTTTTGGGATTACCTTATAGGATTCTAAATATACACATCAAAAGGAGCTACTTAGGGGCCTATGGGTGGTGTCAGCTTGGAAGCCTTCAAGCGCGAAGCCCTAAAGCCAACACCCGAAGGCCCAGAAGCGGGATCAGAGCAGAATCCGACGCCTCGATGCCCGCCCTCCCCCACCCCCACCCCGATTTCGGAATGCCTAAACCCGAATCCTAAACCTTCTACCCCAAACCCTGAACTCTGAACTTAACCCCGCTCCCTTACATGAGCCCTTTAAAGGGAACCCGACTATAGAATCCCATAGTAGTACGAATTCCCTTAAATGGGACCCTGCACTAGAACCCCATAGAAAATACCCTCAAAGGGAACCTAAAGCCCCCAAACCCTACATAAACTCTGAGCCCCAAACCCCAAAACCCTAAACTCTACACCCCAAAACCCTCACAGCAGCCCTTTAAATGGGAACCCATCTCAATACCCTCAAAGGGAACCTAAAACACCGGAACTCCCAGCACCCTAAACCCTAATCCCTAAACCCCTAAACCCCTGGAAAAAACTTTAAACCCCCTAAACCCCTATAGCCCCCGATCCCCTATAAACCCTAAACCCCTATAAACCCCTAAACCCCCATAAACCCTCAAGCCTAAAACTTCGAAAATCCGGGCATCGCAGGAAGTTAATAGGCTTTAATAAGGAAGTGGGCGCTGCGGATGCGGGAGCCTCCCGGAGCGCGGGGCTCTCGCTGGGCGCCCCTGGGTCGGGAGCTGAGGTTCAGGGTTTAAGGGCTAGGCTTTAGGGTTTAGGGGTTTATTGACTTAGGGTTCAGGGGTTTAGGGGTTTAGGGGTTTAGGCTTTAGGATTCAGGCATTCAGGGTTTAGGGGCTAGGGGCTAGGCTTGAGGGTTTTAAGGGTTTAGGGATTTAGGGTTCAGGGGTTTAGGGGTTTAGGTGTCAGGGGTTTAGGGATTCAGGGTTTAGGGTTTATAGGCTTTAGGGTTTAGGTTTTAGGGATTTAGGGATTTAGGGTCGGGCCGAGGATCTTGGAGCCTCCAAAATCAAGGTCGGGTCCTTAATTAATTATCTCCCTGGTTCTTAGTAGGGAATGGGCCTTGAGGTTCCCCATAGTATTCCCAAAATCTCCTTTCCTCCATTCCCTACGAAGAACCCGTCAGTCCTGGGACTTTGGACGGTCTGGGTTTAGGGTAAACAAAAAGATTTTTTAAGGGTTTACAGGTTTAGCGGTTTAGGGGTTTGGGTTTAGGCTGGAGGGGCTTTGGGTTTAGGGGTTCAGGGACTTATAGTTTAGAAAATTAGACGTTAGGGTTTAGGGGTTAAGGGATTTAGGGTTTGCTTTTACCCTAAAATCGAGACCCCGACACCCCTAAGCCTACAAACCCCTTCAACAGCCCTAAATCCCTTAACCCCTGAACCCTAACCCCGAAACCCAGAACCCCCTAAGTAGCAAAACCCTAAGCCATAACTCTCTTAAGCCGCAAAACCCTAAACCCACGGGCCATGAGAATCTTGATTTCGGCTCGACTGCAGGATTCTATAGGGTTGTTACGGCTTTGGGGCTTGGGTCATGGGGGACCTGGGCTTCACAACCCTAAACCCTAAATTCTGAACCCTAGACAAGGCTTTCATTCGAGGTGTGTGGTTTAGAGATCAGGGTCTGGATGTGCAAATGTCGGAGTAGTTCCTTACGGCTGATGATATAAATCCTGCATTGCTCACTACCCAGAATAAAGAACATACCATACTTCCCATAGTTTAAGGTCCTTAAGTTAATGCAGGATTTCGATCATCAACGGTATTGCTTCGGAGTGCGAGGCCTTTAGCTTTTATTTAGGGGGTCCAAGCACCCCCAAAAGTACGGCTATAGGCTTAGAGGTCCCTATAGGGTCATACCCTACCACCCTTGTTTGTTGGTACTTACTTTTCCATATAAGAGATCCCAACCATAATATTCGGTACCCTAAACAAAGGGGTATGATATGAACCTCTAGGTAGGCTACCGGGCTTTGTGATGAGTTGCGAGGCGGATATGCCGAAAGGTCCGACGCGCCCGGGAAAACCTCGTCGTCCGAGGGCAGAAGCTTTTCGCGCCTAGCAAACTGACACCAACTGGGCCCCCCCCCCCCCCACACTTGCAATACCACTGTTGAAGATATAAATCCTGCATTACCCTGAGTAAGGACCCCAAAGCTATGGGAATTATGGCATATTCCTTATTATGGGTAATGCAGGTTTTATCTCATCAACCGTAGTACGATTCAGGATTTGCAGTTGCAGGCACCTAAAGCACCCAAAGCCCCCAATCCCTCGACAGCCCTAAACCCTAAACCCACCTACATGGTGTAAATCAGCTCTCCGAAAGAAACAGGTGGCAGAGTTGACCCTAAGCCCCAAACCCCAAACGCTAAAAAACTAAACTTGGGGGGTTTAGGCTTTGGGTGCCCTCGGGTTTATATACCTTATAGAAGCCTTACAGAAGCTCTATATACCCTAAACTCCTTAGCTGTAGTTTCTTTTCTTCAATGAAACCCGAAATTCAACCGAGAGGCACAGGCGGCCCGCAGCCCCTGCGCTTGCTGCACATGGGCAGTTCTCCAAACTAAACTAGGGTCCCGTCTTGGTTTTGGGTCCGCAATATACGGCACCCTTATAACAAGGACCCCCCAAAAATGACCCTAGTTTGGAGAACTACCCACGCGTAGAACTTCGCTTCGCCTGTGATCGCTTCCGAGCCAGAGTCGAACTTCATGGCCGCAAATGGCGGTTCCACCGCTATCAACGGTTCAGGGTTTAGGGTTTTAAGGTTTTTGGGTTTAGGGTTTATACGGCCTTGACTTGGTGTCCCAGCTGAGACCACTTGTCTTCAGGCTCAAACATTGTTCTAACCCTATTCTAATTCTTAAGGCCCCGACATTACCTTTAGCCACATTTCTTATTACGGGGTAGTGGGCTCCACGGGATGATTGCTTGAGCCTCCAGTCTAGGACATGTTCAGGTGGGTAGTTACCGTTATAGAAGCCTTATAGAAGGTCCATATACCGTATAGAAGCTTTGTTGAGGCCCTATATTATACCCTAAACTCCCCACCTAAACCCTAAACCCTAAACTCCTCACCTGTAGTTGCCTTTAGCCCAGCTCCTGAAGCGCCGAGGCCTCCACGGAAAATGGCGAACATCCGTGCAGCCGCGGAACATCGGCGGCTGCTCGCCCAATTTTGGGGTTTGGGTTTAGGGTTCAGAGTTTAGGGCTTGGGGTTTTAGTTTCAAGCGTCGTCGGTCTTTGGATGCATACTAAGTAACTTTGGCTTCAGGCTCGTGCTGGGAGATCGAAGGATTTCTGACAGGCAGCTTCCGCTGAACTTTCGGGGCAGAGCAAGCAGGGGGTTTAGAGTGCATTTGGTTTGGAACTACTTTTCGGCAGCAAGGGAGAATACGTTGAACATGAGGAGGAAGAGGCTTTTGGTTGAGTTTTTGCGCTGCACAGCCTCCGGGTTATTGTGGTCCACAAACCTTAAGGACCAAATGACCCTTAGAAGTAGGGGGCCTATGCCCGTGTGCTATTAATCCCAATATGGTGCTTGAACCTTAAACCGTTTTAGGGTTCATTGCGGTCTTAAGGCGCAAGGATGCATTACTGTCAGAACGTCGACTGTCGGGATGCGTTCTTCAAAGTACATCTTGGCAAAACAGCAGATGGACGCTTCGGGCTTGTTGCTGTAGAATAGTTGTACATGCGGCTTGTGGGAATCCTTTCCGAGGGAGAGCGTACTCGATATTGAAAGTCTGTCCCCCCCAAGCCTAGATAGTATTAGGGAGACCCCTTCTAAAGGGGAGGGGACCCTTCTGAACCGTACTGCTGGCTCTCTGAAGAGGAAGCTTATTAAGAGGGTCTATATCCCCAAGGGTTCCCCTAATCCTAAACCCCACCCAAAAATGTCCTGGATGTGGAAGAAGGCTTTGACAAAGCTAGCAGCGCATCTCTTTGCACATTCACAGTCACAGAGCCGCATTTAAATATGCAAGTAAACCCTACTAGTTGGATACTTGGACCCTCTAGGCTACACATAAACACTAAACGGGTAGTTTTCTAAATTAGGGTCCCTGTTTAGGTCCCCAATATAGTACCGCACCCTTATCAAAAGGACCCTAATGTAGAGAACTATCCAAACACAAACAGTTCTGCAGCCACGGCCTCGCCCCAGGCAGCAGAGCAGTCAGCGGGAGCCTCCTGCCGAGGAAGAGACTTGAGCTGCTTTTCGATGCATCAGAATGGTTTAAGGGTTTAGGGTTTTAGGCTTTTAGGATTTAGGGTATTAGGGTTTCAGGGTTTAGGGTTTTAGGGTTTAGGGTTTCTGAAGCCTAATCTGGGTTCTTGTTCAAGGGTTATTATTTAAGTTACCATGATGGGGATCTATAGTAAACAATATGGTTTCTTTATTGTGGTAACTTAAGTTAAATTAGATTCCCTAGCAAGCACCCAGTAATGTAGAAGCCTACACAAAGATTAGCAGAATAGTATTCCTTACGGCTCCTGATTGTGACTTGAGTATGTGGAGCGTGGATGATGATGACTTGAACTGAGATCGGGGGAGCATTTCTTGTCGCTTGCTCGATCCGGTCATGCTTGGGTGTTCATGCACTTTCCCCAAAAGACTAGCCACCGTAAAGCCTGACCGCTATAAGCCCTAAACGCCGGATAAGCACTAAACCCTGAGACGTTTCGTTGCAAGGCCGTAGTAGATGAGCCAGCCAAGCTCAATCTGCAATCGCTCTATGACTGCCTGACACCTTTGTCCATGTTTTGCTTCTGGGGCTTCTGGGCTTTAGGGTGTCCAGGGTTTATATGGTTCACGGTTCACAGGTTTTAGGTTTCAGAGGGTTGAGGGTTTAGGTTTGCATACCCAAAGGTGGGTTTAGTGTTTCTAGGGCTTTCAGGGTTTATAGGATTTAAAACTTTTGGGGCTGTATATCCATATGAGGGCTTAGGGCTTGCAGGGCTTAAGTTCTGTGACCCTATGCTGCTGAGCAGGAGTCGGCAGAGCTCGCAGATGATGTCGCCAACTCATGGCTCCGTTCATCGGATGCGGAAAAGCCGTCCGGCACCAAGAGATTTTGGGGGACGCAGAGCTGATCCGAGTCGTGTAGGGGGAGATCATAGCACTTTACAAATTGTATCCTATTGTAGTATTGTATCCTACTGTAGTCTGTTATAGCATATGATTACATATTAACAGGGCTAGAGCATGGTGTATTATAGCTTGTTGTAGTCGGCTATAGTGTGTTGTTACATACTGTAGTGGAGGTAAACATTTCAACTGTTCCTGGCTTCGGTGACAACGTCACCAACTTGGCACACACACACACACGCACTGAAACGAAGACATCGAGACAACCCCTTCCAGCTGCACAAAGAGTTTCCATACGTTTCCCGAAACTGTGCACAGCTGGGTATGAAGCTGAATTGGAGGAAATGGTCAAAGGCAATTGCTAACATCTGCGACTGTTCTTCTGTGATGGTTAAGGCATCCTTACGGCACTGCCTCTGGTGTGCTTCCTCCTCGCTTACGTATGCCATGGTCCATGGTCATTATTGGCCCTGACCGCCTGCTGTGATCGTCTGTGTCGCAATCGAAAAGTATGCTGCACACTGCCTCTTTTCAACAACTGATACTGCACATAGACGTAGTTCAATACAGAACTGCGAGCAGTTTCTGCGAACTAGCGCTAACCAGCGTAGATGGTCCCCGAAAACGGCCGCAGACCACGACATCTGGTTCCTCGCAGGGGCAGGAGCCACGAGCGGTGCGGAAGGTAGGTCTTTTCGGGCCACAGGTAAACCATGGTAAAAACCCTAAACCCCATTGAAACGGACATCGTAGGAGAAATGCAAGCAGACAAGCACTACGGGCATGTGATTTCATTGGCACCCAGATGCCGGCGTACAAGCGAACCTAGAAGTCTGGCAAACTCAACTGGGCATGCTAGCGCTTGCTGCCGCTTGCTCCTGTATGGGTTGATCCTGTGGCACTGCGGGGGGCGGAATACTTGGTAATAACTTAGTAATATCATCAGTATTATCCATTTATAGTCCCATAATCTACCCCCCAAAACTCTCTCAATATGATGTTCTGGTGATTGGGAGAGCTCAGCCCCAAGGCGTCAGACGGACATCCGTGCCATTGCAGAGCGACGAGCGTTCCGGTGCTCAGTCGGTTTTTTGAGGCTTCCTTGAAGGGGTCGTTGGAGGGCATCTGCAAGGGTTCCTTTTCAGGAGTTCTCGGGCTAAGGCGCAGAAACCTTGAGGTCGCCGATGGAACTCCGGTCATTCATGGATCACGGCTCTCCTTGTCATAGTACTTGTGCCACATCCGCTTTCCGGGTTCTGTTCGGCTCTTGAGTTTGGGACGAAGAGTGACGGTTTTCGAGGACAATCCCATGAGGCAAACTCAAACAAGGGTTTAGGGTTTAGGGTTTAGGGAGCTCTCCGAATGGGCTTGGCTGGAGGAGAGTTCCGTGGCCTCTGCCATGCTTTTCTCGGCAGAGGGCCTGCTTTTCTTGTTCGACCCTCAACCCTAAACCCTGAACCCTCAACCCCTCAACCCTAAGCCCATAACCCTCAACCCTACACCCTCAACCCTAAACCCCAAACCCTAAACCCTAAACCCTATAAACCCTAAAAACCCTAAAAACCCTAAACCCTCAACCGAAGAGTTGTTCGACAAGCTGGAGCACTGGAAGACATGAAACTCTCGAGCTTGGTCCGGCATCTGAGCATTCAAGGTTTAAGTACAGTTTTGGGTTTAGGCTTAAGTACAGTTTAGGGTTTAGGGGTTTAGGTTGAGGGTTTAGGGGTTTAGGGTTTAGGGCTTACCTGGACCCTTCAGAACCTCCCTGTTTAGTGTTCCTTATTGTGATTTCCTTATCTACGTCCTTAAACGGGTAGGTTTTTGGGGGTCTAGGTAGGGCTTCAGGGGTCTTGAGAGAAATTCTCGCAGTCGTCTCTCCATGGAGCTCCTTTGTCTTGGCCCGAACGGTTAGGGGTTAAGGGTTTAGGGAGTTTAGGGTTTAGGGCTTGGCTATTTGTCTTGATTGTCCTAGCAGATATGCAGCATCATGCGAGTTTCGGGTCCACAAGCCCGCGAGGAACGAGCTCAGGGCAATAATGCCATGTCTCATGCCTAACATATGCTGACGCCCTTTTGTGTTATACGGCCCAGAAGCCCCAAACAATTAAGGCCACCACCCCCTGCACTTCGCAAGTACGCCGGGAAGCCCAAAAGTGCTCTCACACTACCCAGGGCTGGCTTTCGAAATGCAGCCCCTGGCGGGAGCCGAACACCCGGCAGAGTTCCAAGCACCCAGCTCTTCTTCGGCCCGTGGGTTCACTTAGGAGCTGAATTTCTTGACTTTAAACTTTTCGGGAGAATATGATCCCTTACCGTAAACCCTAAACCCCTAAACCCTAAACCCTAAACCGAAAAAGTGTACAGTTTTTTGCTTATGAACTCAACAACTAAGTTCAGAGGGGTTCTGGAGTAAGTTTTGCTGAGCAATGCCATTGGCAACTGCAAGGTCTTCGTCCTTTCTGGTTGGGGAACTTCGTTCCCCGATACCCAGCCTTTCAACTTTTGGGGGTTCTTATAATTTAGAAGTTAAGCTAAAAGTTTTCGCCTTTAGCTTCCCTGGCTTATTGGGGAAGTAAGGGAGGGTTTAGGTTAGGGTTTAGGGGTTAGATTCCTTCTGGTACCCTAAACCCTAAACCCTGTGCGTCTGGCTTTGTAGGATTCGCAACTTTCGGGCGATGGAATTGCTTTGGCGCTCTTGGGCTTCTGGGCAGTCAGTGCTTCGTTCATTGTAGTTGGGTTTAGGGTTTAGGGTTTAGGGTTCATAGGGCTTATAGGGTTTATAGGGCTTTTGGGGCTTATAGGGTTTAGGGGTTTAGGGTTTAGGGGTTTAGGGTTTAGGGGTTGAGGGGTTTATAGGGTTTAGGGTTTAGGGTGTTTCATGTCTTGAGGCATTTGAATTCGCCTCCGGTGGATAATCTCGTGCAGGCGTTCTACGCATGTAGGCGTGATATGCCAGTGTCGATGCTGAGGAAAGCTTTAGAGATAAGGTGTGCCTGACTGACGCAGCGCCGGATCTTTAACTTGAGGCTCCGCCGTTCCTGGATACGTAGACTGGGGTTTAGGGTTTAGGTGGGTTTAGGGCTTCGGGTTTAGGGTTTTCGGGTTTAGGGTTCAGGGTTTTGGGGCTTCGGGTTTAGGGTTCAGGGTTTTAGGGCGTCCGGATCCATCCCTGGGCCTTGCAGCTGCATGCCTGGAGCATCCGAAGATCTCTCCGGTTATGAAAACCCGTTTACATTCCCAAGCACGACATCCTTAAACCCTTACCTTCGTTTTTGGTTGCTTTTTGATGGTTTCCTTATATACATCCTTAAGAAGGTAGGTTGTTTGGGGTCCCTAAGCCCAAAAAGCCCAAAGCCCCTACACCCTAAACCCTCCCTAAATCCCGAGACGTCTCCAGGCTCCGCCACTCGCACACCCACTCCTCGCGGTGGTGTCTACAAGCCACGAGCCCAGACTCAGCGACCCGGGGGCCGGAGCCAAGAATGGAGCGCACGGTTATAAGTAGGGGTTATAGGGTTCCGTTAAGGGTTCCTTTAGGGGTTTCCTTTAAAGGGTTCTGTAGGCTGTTTTAGGGTTTGGTGTAGGGTTTGGGGTTTAGGGTTTAGGATTTTCACGAGAGTTTAGAGTTTAAAGGAATTAGTGATTTGGCAGGGTTTAGGGATTACGGTTTAAGATGGTTTAGGGGTTTAGGGCCTAAGTTTAGGGTTTAGGGCCTTACGTTTTGGGACTCGGGCTTTCGGTTGTGGATTTAGGGACTTTATAGGAAATCGGGTTCGGGGATTTAGAGTTTGGGTCTAGGGTTCAGAGAGTTTAGGACCACAAGCAACTGCTTTCAGGACGAGGGTGTAAACAACTGAAGCAAGGGTTGAGGGTTCGCAGTGCTGGCAACTGCTCGCAGTCTTGCGAAGTCTTTGCATGCTGACAAGCATCCCTGTACTTGGCAGCACAGCGCACCCGATGTCAAGAATCCGCATACTTGGCAACTTCGTTTTGAAAGGCCCCAAAACCCTTAAACCCCGAAACCCTAAGCCTTGACCCCTCAACCCTAAACCTCTAAACCCCTAAACCATAGACCCCTAAACCTAATCCCTTAGTTAGACCCCTAAACCCTAAACCCCTAAACCCCTAAACCCTATTAGACCCCTAAACCCTAAACCCCTAAACCCTAAACCCCTAAACCTAACCCCCTACTTGGACCCCTAAACACCAAGCGACCCTAAATCCCAAACCCCTAAACCAAACCCCCTAATTAGACCCCTAAACCCCTCAACCACTTAACACCTAAACCCCTAAACCGTAAACACCTAAACCCTAACCCCTAAACCCCTAAACCACTTAACCCCTTAACCCCTAACCAAGCCCCGAAAGCCCGAAACCACTTACCCCTAGACCCACAGGCCCAGTCATTTGTACAGTGGCCGCGCTGCGGCCGTTGAGAAGCCTGAGAGCGCCTTTTGACCCAGGTAGACCGGTCTGAAAGTTTAGGGGTTTAGGGGTTTAGGTTTAGGGTTAAGCCCACCGGAGTTAACATTTAATTTGGGGCGAGTTAACCCTTAATTTGGGAAGGAGTCAACCCCTCATTTGGGGGCGAGTTAACCCTTGACTTGAGCTCCTGAAAGTTCCAGGGAAGCCTGGAACAAGTCAACCTGGTGGTAGAGTAGTGCTTGGGTTTCTTGTCATCTTAGAGTTGAAGGAAGTTTTAGGGCTTTGGCTTTAGGGTTTAGGGCTATCATATAATTTATTAGTAGGCCATGTAACCCTGAACTTTTTTTGTGTACTATACTCCCCAGATCATGCCAAAGGCTGACCTTTAGCTCCCCTAGGATACCGGACAAGTAAGTGAAGAACTAGGGTCTCTCCGGGGGGCTCTAGAGTTTGGGGTGTTAGCTCCTAAGTTAGGGGTTAGGCTTAGGGTTTAGGGTTTAGGGTTTAGGTCAGCCACGATATCGGGACAGCATTCTGCAGTTTCTTGCATCCTGCCTGGTTCATGCTGCATGTAGAATTGAATTATGTTCTCCTGCTCGCCGGCCGCAACAGAACAGGCGTGGCATTCAAAAGCGAGATTTATGACTCTGCGGTAGCTGTAAACCATTTTAGTCCTGTGCTACGAGCGTTCCGTGGGGTTCCGTAATAACAATCCAAAAATCCTGGGCAAACTACAGCGAGCCCCGCGAGCTCTGCGAGGTAAGTTTCCTTACAGCCCCTATACTGGACTGTTATAGTAACCCGTGATACCCTTGAAGGAAACTTTAATGGTATACTGGACGTAACCCTCAAAGGAACTTCAATGGTATAGTAGACGCAACCCTTAAAGGAACTTCAGTGGTAGGTCTTTAGGGCCGTACGAACGAAGGGTAGACGGAGGGTCGAGGCGTGTGATACTCGAGGCAGCCCAGGAAGTTGGAACATCTGCTGATGATATACATCCTGCATTACCTTGGGGACCCTGAACTCTGGAAATTATGCTCTGTTCACTACTATGGGTAATGCAGGATTTATGTCATCAACCGCAATCATGGTCGCCATTAAAGGAGACATCGAACCCTAAAAGCTAAACCTTAAACCCTAGACCCCTAAAGCCTGAAAGGAACCTTAGCGGAGCCACCATAGGGTTTTAAGGACTTAGGGTTTAGGGTTGCTTACAGGGAGCCCTCAAAGGGAGCCCTAAAGGCGCACTGAAAGGAGCCCTTAAAGGAACACTGGTTTAGGGTTTAGGGTAGTTATATGTGGGGTTCTTAGTCCCCTAGAATGGGTGATCAGTATAGTTACCCTATTTATATAGCCCTATTTATAGCTACCCATGAACCATACAGACTGATCGAAGGCTCGGCAAGTGTTTGGTAAGCCTCGGCTGTATAGACTAGACCGGAGGGGCGCAAGATCCTCATGATGTCTCTTATCCGGGAATTCGCCCGACACAGACTACATTGCTGAAGTTTCTGTGTTTGTCGTGCCTGTCTTGCATGCACGGAATGCTGAATATGAAACCTCGGACAGTATCACATTTTCATGCCGCCCTTGACACACTGTATCACGCTTCTACGAGGCAGTGTTTCGGCCCAAAGCGCGCCAAGTGGACACCTCTCATTCCATTATTCGCCATGAGCGGTTGGTGTCCCTGGGATGAGGAGCTCAGTAAGTACCAGTAATTAACCTGGGTTAGGGTTTAGGGGTTTAGGTTTTTTTTTGCCCCAGATTGTTCTTGAGGGACGGTTGAGGGGTTTAGGTTTCAGGGTTTAGGGTTGAGGGCTGCTTTACTGCAAAAGGTGTCTCAGCCATCCTGGTTGAAAACAAAGAATCCCGCGTCCAGTTGGAACATGTCGAGGCATGTCCCATACGCCCTACAAGCCTTTAAGTCTAACTCTAAGTAGCTGAGTAAGTAGCCCGCTTGCCTCTTTGGGGTTTGAGCCGAAGGACGAAGAAGATGCTGAGGAGCGGAAGCCACGCGTGCCGAAGCCTGTAGAATTTGAGGTGGGGGGACGGACATGCCTGGATCACGCCTTTGATGGGAGTTAGGATCCAACCCTCAAAAACCCTCAGCCTGAAGAGCCAGGCCCAACTGAACGCTAGAACCTAATCCCTACAAAGCCTACAACCCAACACCCAAAACCCTGTACCGTAAACCACAAGAGAAGCCAAAAAGTTGGAACGTCGTTATCCTCATGCCCTTAAGGTACAAGTCTAGGGGATCCCAGCACTAATCATCCTAAATCCATGTCGTGCCGACTTTCTGGGATTCAGGGCCCGTAAACCCTAACCCCCTCCCCCCCCCCCCCAAATCCTAGATCCAAAACCCTCCCTGGTCTGGTAGCCATGTCTGCAGGTGGCCAACCTACAGGCCGGCGGCTCTTCTCTCCCAAATCCCCAGAATCATGGAGTAATGTCCCTAAGGGTCCAAAGGGCCTGATAGTCATGTACTTGGGTGTCGGATAGTAGTTTTGTAGCTTAGTATTCAGAAGAGTATATGATTATTCGGTACTTGGACCCTGAGGGCGTTGAAGATTCAGATCCTAGGGTTGAGTGGTGATGGGTCTAGGAGTTAGGTCTTCGGGTTGAGGGCGAGGGTTTTGGCATTGCTTTGAGCTTTTGGGCTGTTTATGGTCTTGGGTTGCGGCAAAGCCAGGAGAGTTCATGCATTTTTGTAGCGCGTTTTGCTCGCATCATATCTTGATATCCCATTGAAGAAACATGTTGGAGGATTTGGGTTCGGTTAAGGCCTCGGGGAATCATTCCGAGCTTGACGATTCTAAAGCTAGGGTTGAGGGGACCTGACATACTGATGATAGTATAAATCCTGCATTACCTTAAAGGACCCTAAACTATGGGAATGATTGTAAACTCTAAACCCTAAACCCGAAGCCGCCATATTCCTTATTATGGGTAATGCAAGATTTTGTATCATCAACCGTAGGGGCTGAGATTTGGCGGCTTCCGAGTTCTCTAGCGTGGCCAGGGGGAAGCCCCAATGCTAGGCACTTGCTATTTGGCACTATTGGTTCGACCAAGAGAACCCCGATAGAAACTACAATACTATGTTTTATGGCTGTTGACATCGATCGCATGGTCTTTGCAACTGTTGACCTTCTGGGGTGTAGGCGCAAGGTCCCAGGACTTCGGATGCGAAGTTGGGTCTTACAATACTTGAGGCTACGACTTGGTTTGGGGTTTAGGGTAGGTGTCTTGAATTTAGAGCGGAAGGGTATGCTGAATGAGGCACCCCAAATTTTTCGATAATGTTACAGAGTAGTACCAGTTTGACACCAAAAAGACCTTCCAGTCCTGTAAAACCTTTGCCTCCCAAGAAGCAAACCCTCATAGAGGTTTTGGAGAGATGCCCTGAGCCCTGACAGTGTTGAGTCAGTGTCGGGTTTACGGTTTGACATGCGGGATCCTAAATAAGTCCTACCTTCCTCTCACCTCTGCAAGGCTCCCCCGACCCACACCTGAGCAGGAACGAGGGACTATAGATTTCTAAGTCTCAGGTGGCTGCAAACCCCGAAACACGTAAGATAGGTCCTAAGCAGCTGAAACCCTGAACCCTCAACCCTAAACCCAAACCCCTAAAGCCCTAAAACAGCTGCACCCTGATGCTAAACACTGACCTTTTGACCCCACCTACACTGAACCCGAAGACCGAACCCCGAAACCCCAAGCAAGCCCCTAAACGGCAAAGAAACAACGAAGCCCGCATGGGGTAGTTTTCTAAATAAGGATCCCCTTTTAGGGTCCTTATTATAAGGGTGCCATATTATATTGGGGACCTAAAAAGGGACCCGAATTTGGACAACTAAACCCCTAAACCCTAAGCCCCTAAACCCCCTAAACCCCCTAAACCCCCAAACCCTAAACCCTAAGCCCACATGCAAACCAAAAAAATCGAAGAAGGCCGGCCGCAAGTCCTGGCAATTGGGTGGCGCTGGCGGGCTTGCGGCTTTCCCGTGCATCCTCGGGAGTTCCAAGCCGCTGCCAAAGAAGGACTGGAGTTTGGGGGCTGTAGGGTTTAAGGATTAGGGTTTAGGGTTTAAGGACTAGGGTTTAGGGTTTAAGGACTAGGGTTTAGGGTTTAAGGACTGGGGTTTCATGTTTAAGGACTGGGGCTTAGGGTTTAAGGACTAGGGTTTAGGGGTTAAGTTCCTAGAAGGTTTTCAACAAAGGGCTACTATAAGTTCTTCTATTCGGGGCTTGGGCTCTGGGGCTTGGCTGAGACTTGGGGGTCCTTTTTTGTTTAAAGGGCGTTTCGGTGTAGGGTCTTGGGCTGTGCGTAACAGGTAATCCCTGAATTCAGACCTGTACCCCAAAATTCGTCAAGCCTTCGCCTTAAACCTGTGTAGAACCCTATTGCTGGGATACTGCCCCGACTCAGTAACAGCTGAGTAATATTCATAATCTGGACATATAAAGGCCCAGAATAGTAGCCCCGTTATAGACTGTTACTGTATGTGGGCAGCACCCAACCTATTGCGTATAGAAAGTTGGAACTGTAGTAGTAAAGTAGAGCCGTCGATGATAAATATCCCCAAATCCCTCAATCCCTCCCCAGAGAGCCCAATACCTAAGGAATGCACCTTAAGTTATTCTAGGGGCTCAATAGCACTCTTTAAAATATCCTAAGCCCTAAACCCTATAGACTCTCTGGGTCACGCAAGCGGCTCCAGGAAACGATGCTGGTGGGCAAGGCGCTCTTCGGCCGGCAGCGTTTTGCTTTCGAGGCGCAGAAGAGGGGTTCGTATAACCTTAGCCCAAAGAGCCCAATACGCCTTCAGGAGTATGCCTTAAAACATGTATGTATATATATATATATAAAGAGAAAGAGAGAGATTTTTTGCATATACATATATATATACACACTTTCTTGGTTTTTTTTATATTTTATATATTTGTACACTGTACACATATTAATACTATTAAGCCCCCTTAGATCGTAGGGTTCATTCCTTGTTGAACTGGTAGAATTGGGGGTCATGCTTAAGCGTTCTGCAAGCATTTGTTTGGAGAACTTGTCTCTACATTCCTTCCATCCCTGCGACTCATCTGGGAATTTGGGAATCTCCACAACCAGGGACCTACTGGAGGCCCAACTCAACGCACGCAAGCCCTAAGCCCTAAACGCCGGTAGAGGACATTAGGAAGAGGAACCCAGTCGCCTGTGTTGCCAAAAAGATCCGTAAGCCCTACACCCCCGAAACGGTTAAACGCTCGCGCAACAGAATCACCCTAAACCCCAAACCCGAACCCTCAACCAAAGCCTGAGCCCCAAACTCGCTGCTCAAAACGCTACGCCCAAAATTTCTAACCCAGCCCCCAGGCCCACACTAAAGAAACGGACCCCGAAATCCCGAACCGTCAGCCCCACCGAGAGCATGGAGCCGAGCAAGGTTCAAGAAGTCAACCGGACTCCGGCGGCTGTGCGCAAGCTGCTGGACAAAGCGAAAGCCATGGAGGACTTTCCAGTAGGTTTGAGGGTTCAGGGCATCGGCCTTTACGGGTTTAATGCGGGGCTTGGGCGTAAAAGTTTCGAGTTTTAGGGTGTGTTCTGAGTTTAGGGTTTAGAGGTCTGGGGTCTTTAAAGGTGTACCACAACAGCAGTGTTTCATGCCGCTCCGAACCGATCAGAGGACGAGAGGTTTGGACCCTGCGACTTTTTTGGTGAGCGGGACGAGAACAAGCCGAAGCAGGAACCTTGGGGACCAAATGAGCCTTATAAGTAGGGGCCCTATACCTCTCATACTATGAATCCCTATATGGCTATATGAACCTGAAACCCTTTTAGGGGTCCATTTCGTCTTTAAGGAACTGAGCATCTTTGACGTGGTGAGGGCGGGTGAGCTGGCAGCCAAGCACTCCATCCAGGTCAAGTTCCAGGATATTGACCGCATCGATATTGTGGGCAATGAAGTCACCCTGATCTTGAGCAAGGCTCCGACTTGTTATGTGAAGCCAGAAGGTGAGATGGCCATCGTGAACATGGAGGTCGCCAAGGACATCACAGGAGGCGCCAAGAGCCTCAAGTTTACCACGGGCACCTCCGGCCAGGAATCTTTTCTCCGCATGAAGGGAAAGAATACGGAGACCGCAACTGGGTTCTTGTTAAGGGATTTAGTCGAAAGTACAATAATAAGGAAACCATATTATTTATTATTTACTATAGACCCCTCTTATGGTAACTTAACTTAAATCCTTAAACAAGAACCCTAAACCCTAAATCCCTAAACCCTAAATCCCTAAACCCCTAAATCCCGAAACCCCTATGGTAAGTTAAATTTAACTCCTTTAGCAAGAGCCCAGGTAAGCTTCCCGGAGGTGCGAAGGCTGGTCTCCCAGTGCTCCCCTCGCATGGACGCTCTCTTCCGAGGGCTTCCACCTCCCAGGCTTCTGCCGGGTTCTAGTTTAGGGTTTAGGGGTTTAGGGGTTTAGGGTTTAGGGTTCTTCTGAAGGTCTTTTGTGCCATAACAAGGAAAACCACACTGTTTACTCTACTATAAGGTTCTTCTTAAGGTTTTTGTGCCCTTGGAAGCCATACTATTTGCTAAAAGTCCCGATGTAGTTTAAGTTACGTTAGGTCCCGATGTAGGTTGAGTTACCACAATAGGGATCTATGGTAAACAGTAAGGTTTCCTTATTACTGGGTCCTTGTTGGATTCAATTTTACATTTTTGCTGTTAAAACCCAATAAGGATCAAGAATGATCATTTTTATATAGCCCCAACAGGGAGCCAGTACAAGTGGGGTTACAAGCAAGGCAACTATAATTATAAGACCCAAATTAGGGGACTTATAACCCCACTCATGGAATCTTAATTTGACCTCCTAAGCCCCTAAACCCTACACCCCTAAACCCTACACCCCTAAACCCTAAACCCCTAAATCCTAAACCCCTGATTATGGAAACTTGATTTAGCCTCCTTTCCAACAGTCCTACTATCAAGGGAACCGGAGAGCCCAGGACTTGAAAAACCCTAAGCCCTAAAAGCGTCTGTAGTGGGGTGTAGGGAGGATTATGGTTTAGGGTTTAGGGAATTGGGGTTTAGGGTTTAGGGATTAGGGTTATGGTTTGGGTTTAGGGTTTCGGGTTTAGGGATTAGGGATGGATATGGTAACTTAACCTAGCTTCCTTCACCAAGAACCCACTAGGCCTGTGGCGGCACCTTCACGCAAGCGCAAGACCTCCGACGCCGCCGTCGCCGAGAAGAAGCCTCGCATCGCACCAGCTCCTCGGTTAGCTGCGTCGGTAACCTTTGACTTTTTTTGAAGGTTTAGGGTTTAGGGTTATGGTCCAACCAAATTTCTAAAAGGTTACTCTTTCTTGAGCTTGTATGATCCGGTCATGACTGGATCGGTCAAGTTGATCGGTCAAGTTGTTTGAGGCTTATATAGAACCCTAAACCCGAAAAGGTCATTCAAAAGGTCATCCTTTTACCTTTCTGGGAGTTTACATGATCCTACCACAGGTTACCCAAAACCCCAACCTTTCTAAACCAAAAAGCCCTAAAGCCCTAAACCCCAAACCCCTTTCGGGGTTCGGGTACCCAGATACTAAGGCTCAGCTGCAAGAAGAGATTGCAGCGGCCGAAGGGACCTGGCTGAAGCGAGCCGTGGACCGCTTCCAGCTCAAAGGCATCGTCGGTACCTTAGCTCCCCGATACCCAACCTTTTAACTTTTTGGGTTCTTATATCATTTAATAGTAATCTGAAAGTTTAACCTTTTAACTATTTCACCGGCCTGTTAGGGAAGTAAGGTACTGCCTCCGAGGCACATTGGAAGACATACTTTGGAGAGCGTGTGCTCCTAGAAATGAAAAGACAGGCATCCGTCACTGCAGATGAGGACTCCTCGGACGAGGCACAGGACGAGGATGCTGTTTCATGGCCCGAGTGTCTCGGTGCGCAGCCCGAAATCCACAGCTTTGACTTCGAGTCTTATCGTGATGGGGAGGAGAAGGAATTTGCCCAAGAAGTCCTGGCAGGGATCCAATCTTCAGTGGAAGCCACGATCAAGTCCAGCGCGCTGCAGCTACATGCGTCAGCCTTTGCCGGGGGTGTCTTCTTACTCTCCTACCACCTCAACATGGACGATGACGATCCGAGGACTGTAGACGCCCATGCACGCATCTATGCACCCAACGCATCTGGCAACTTCTTGGATCTGCGGTACCACAACCACCACCGAGTGCGCATGAGCTTCACAGAGCGCAACTGGGTCAACATACTTAGCTCCCCAATAGCCAAACTTTAAACCTTTCGGGTTCTTATCATTTAGTAGTAATTTGAAAATATAACCTTTTATTTCCCTGGCTTATTGGGGAAGTAAGCATAAGCTGACAAGTTGTATGACCTCTGCTCCTCGAGGGATCTGCCGACTCAGCATACCATAGTGTACGTAGGGTGCACTCCATAGGAACCTGATTAAGGAACCTTGGGTCTTTATGAGGGCTCTTTGTGTGGATCCTGATATTTTGGGGGTTGTTGGACCAGAGTTTTCTTAATCAGGCTCCTACATTAGCCTATCATTACTATGGAGCCGTCCCTTAACCCTACTCAGAGACTCCATCATCGCTGAGCGAGCCCCAGAATATTCCTGAAATGTTCTAATACCCTGTATATAGCCTCTCTTCTTAAGACTTCAGGAATGTATGTCTTGTGAGCTATGATGCCTTCTAGGCTCCCGTTTCAAGATTTCAGGAAGATCCCTTACTGATCGGTTCGGGGAGTCTCTGGGCGCTCTACTTGTTGGATCAGGGGACTTAGTACGTAAAGTTACCATGTGCCCTAAATGGGGTTATAAGTAGTCAGAAGTAGTTACGACCCTAGCTACTAGGTCCCATGGTCCTTCAAGTAGGCGATTCCCACCTCTACGTCGTTCGCGGTGGGCCCGATGTAGCGCCCGCAGCTCGCAAGCAGGGCCGGCAGGCGCAGAGATGTCTGCGTGGGCTTGAGGTCCAGGGTGTCAGATTTGGGGTATGTACGGGAGGGTTTATAGGGGTTTAGGGTTTCGGGCTTAGGGTTCAGGGTTCAGGGCTTTGGGTTCAGGGCTTCGAGAGAAGTCTCAGCGACCTGCCCCAAGAAGAAGGTCAGTCGTCTTTAGAGTGGAGGTATATCTTGGAAACCGCTCTGACAGGAAGGCGAAAAGATCTTCGACTTGGACTTCAACGAGTATCAGCGGCTGGGATAAACTGGAACTGGAAGTCTGAAGCAGAAGCAGAAGTCGTAGTAGCAGTAGAAGTAGAAGTTGAAGCAGAAGAAGGTGTTGCAGCAGCAGCAGCAGCAGGAGGAGGAGGAGTAGTAGTAGTAGTCGTCGTCTTCGTCGTCGTCGCCCGCGCCGTCGCCGTCGCCGTTGCCGTCGTCGTGGTGGTTGTTGCGGCAGTAGAAGCCTTGAGCCTGCAGGAAGAGGCACCCCAGAAACTCCAAAAAACCCTTGATTAAGGTATATACCCTCAGTTATAAGTTATTATAAGTTAGTATATGAGATATTATAAGTCATTATAAGTGGTTAGTATAAGTGGATCCTTCTTCAGGTTTCAGGATATTGAAGGTTCAATTCCTTGATTGAGGGGTTTGGAATCTCTAGTACTACTTCGCCTAGCCCTCCTTGGCACTTGGGCCCTTGTTCAAGGCTGTAAGGTTTAGGGTTAAGGTTTAGAGGCTTAGGGTTTTGGGTGAAGGGTTTTCTGGTTCAAAGAGCGCAAAGCTGGATGGAGTGTTGAAGTGGGTCTTCACAGAGAATCAGAGAGGAGCTCTTAGACAGATAACGTTGTAGAGGTGTTGTTGAATTGCTGTGTTTTCGGTTTTGAGGCTCAGCTTGAAGAGCCTTGATATTTCAATTTGAGAGAATTCCTGGATGCCCTAGGGCCACTCCAGACCCTAAAGTTGCAAAACGCGAAGCCTGAATGCCCCAAGCCACAGAGAAGAAAGCACTGAGCTCTCGCTAGAGTGTGTGCAAACACAGGTTCCTCGTGGCTGCGTAGGCAAGCGTGAAAGTTAAAACCAAGAGGTTAACCGGTTTTGGGCTAGGGTACTCGGCTGAGGATTATCACGCCGACGTATGAGACTCCCCTCAGCAACTGGTTGGAAGGACTTCTCCACGGGAGCCAAATCCGAACAGCTCTATGGAAGGATTTGAAACTTGATAGACGTGTCTCCGACAAAGCCGAGCCAGTCGAAAGCCTGTTGATTGATAATTACCTATACTGTTCTGGTGGCTCCTTATTACAAAGAATAATGTCCCGCAGAACCCTATTCTAATTATTAAGGCCCCTACATAAACCTGCAAGCGTCCAAAGCCCTACAGTCTACGAAAGCCCAATTGGCCCCAAATCCTCAACACCTAAGACCTCTAATATAGGGGCCTCAATAACTAAAATAGGGTTTGGCGGTATACTATACTTTCATAAGGACCCCTCAATATTGGCGATTATTTTGGCCCCTATAGTAGCCTAAACTCCTAAACTTGAAGCCAAAGCCCCAAGAAGCAGTGTTCCAGCATAGAAGCCGAGGCGGAAGAACCAAGTCAAGACGTCTCTTGCCACGAACGCCACGCTTGCAAGTTTGGGCGCCCACCTCTTCGGTGCTGAGGGCGTGCTGAGCGGCTGGGATACGCAGTGACCTGCAGGCTTTGGTTTTCAGGGTGTCGGCGTTCCGTTCCGGGCGTTCCGGGGTTGGCTTTCCGTTCCGTTCGTTCCGTTCCGTTCCGTTCTACTGCAATGCAATTGCCCGGGAATGGGCCAATGAATTTTTAGACAGCTTGCACAAATCATTTGCGCAACCCGAAGCTCCGAGTACAACTCGGCTCTCGCCAGTAAAAATTGGGAGAACTTTATCGCGAGCGCAATGCAGGCTCTCCCCTGGACCTTGTGAATCATCAGGCGATTTCCAAACGAAGCATTCGTCCCGTTCTAAATGATTCTTGGGACCCTGGAAAAATCATTTTAGTGGTTTTATCCAGCTTTGTCCATCCGAAGTTGTCGGGACA